>VDFB02355769.1:0-43236 GCA_007258455.2 Sequoia sempervirens | reverse complement strand
TACCATCCATCCAACAACCTTTATTCATTACAATAACCAATGGCCATGATCTTCCAACATCATTGACAATTTCATACTTTCATATTTGGTCAACCATCCCTAAGAGAGGTTTGTGCCCTCCTCAACCCCACACGAAGGAGGCTCTCAACCCATAGGTGAGATCCACTCCTTATGCACAAAAAGGAATCATGTAATCTCATCACACATAAATAAAACATAAGGGTATAAACAAATAGATAATCCCAAGTCTCTACCATGCCCTTATCCCAAGTTGGATACCTAGTATGTCAAACACGAGTCACAAAATATCATTCATTGGTTTCTCACAACAAATCTTATAATGCACTTTATTAATTTAAAAATAATACTTAGTTACTCGACACACATAGAGACCACTTAGCACTTATCAATGCATGAATTGGTTCATATTTGAAACAATTACCAACACTTTACACATTGGAATTCCAAGAATGAATTTCACATCATTTTCAAACCTAAACATGACTTACAAAACAAATGTTAGAAAAATAATTATTTTCACTATGAATCAAAACATAATATACTACTAAGATTAAGCTCCTTTTTTTCACATGTTTCATCTCATAGTTCCATTATCATGTTCTAATGAGAGTAAATATCATCATATATAAATCATTTAATAAGATAAGTTCAAAATTCACAAGTAATTTAGATGAATACAACTTTTACCTTTACTTCAAACTTGTTTTAGGGGTGAAATTCTCCATTACTCACTTAACTTACCTAAATCCATGCTCTTATCAAATTCTCTTCTACTCATTATACCTAAAATAGATGCTGATACCTGATTACAAGAAGATTACTCAAAGCTATTCAAATGATCTTAAAAGTTTGTGACTACGACATCCTTTACTATAAAAATTCTGAATTGTTAGTATCTGACATTAATATTAAAACTTTTATAGTACCAGATCTATTTTATTAACTTTTTTTAGAAGAAACTATACTAAAATCTTCTTGCTCAATTCTATCACTAGGTGTGAAATGTTCCATATCATCTATTTGAATATCAACACTACTTTTGTATGTGGCTAATCATCTATCAAATCAATATCTATAGTAGGAGATGAATATTTAATTTCTTTTATCCCCATCATTATTTGGAGTGAACAACTATGATTGAATAAATTATAGAGAAAAAGGTGAACAATACATTTAAAATCAATTAGTATTACAAAATCCAAATAAATTTATCTATAGATGATACTTTACTCCTATCATTATATGGAGGTAAATAAATTATAACAATAAAGAATTCAATGGGAGATCCTATCAAATTTTCAATGCATTTGAAACCAACTACCTAAAATGGACTAATAAAAATGTGATTATATTAACTTTTTAGAAGAAACTATACTAAAATCTTCTTGCTCAATTCTATCACTAGGTGTGAATCATCTATTTGAGTATCAACACTACTTTTGTATGTGGCTAATCATCTATCAAATCAATATCTATAGTAGAGGAGAAGAATATTTAATTTCTTTTATCCCATCATTATTTGGAGTGCACAACTATGATTGAATAAATTATATAGAAAAAAGGTGAACAATACATTTTAAAAATCAATTAGTGTCATGAAATCCAAATAAATTTATCTATAGATGATACTTTACTCCTATCATTATATGGAGGTAAATAAATTATAACAATAAAGAATTCAATGGGAGATCCTATCAAATTTTCAATGCATTTGAAACCAACTACCTAAAATGGACTAATAAAAATTGCGATTAAATAACTAAATTTATCAAGATTATCGGTAAAATTAATAAATATCATCTACTTATACTAAATTTAAGATCTTTATGTGGACATGTATTTCAAAACTTACTTGCATCAATTTAACAAGAGTTTTTTTAATTTAGTTATTTATCTCTATAGGCAATATTAAATATAACATTCCTATTAACTTATATAACATTCCTATTATGATTACCTTGATTTTCTATCTTTATTTTGGGAATTCACACCTACTAATCATTATTTATAATTCAACATAAAAGAACATTAAGAACCAAAATATGTCCAAGGACATTTTTTCTAAAAAGAAAATTTAATTCCAACTCAACTCTTATACAAAACAAAATATTATAATATCAAAGAGGCTTTCCACAATATGATTGAATGAATTATGCCTTGACTAAAATACCATATTCTCAACTTAAAATTAACTCAATAAAAAAGTAGTGTCAAGTTTTAATGATTAAATTATTAAATGGATTAACCCTTGTTGATTAAACTTATAGTTAGATCATATAACAACATCAATGCAAATAATCTAATTTTTTTGGTTACTAATTCATTTTCACTAAGCATGGCTCTATTTAAAAAGAGTATATTATTCAGCAATGAAAAAAAATTATACTTATTTACTATTTTAGTCATTCCTTTTTTTCCATTAATCCAAGACTCTAAAAATTGAATAATGGTGGTTGACATTCTATTCTTTAATAATAAATAAATAGATATGAATCCTTTCAAATTAGAAACTTACTATTGATTGATAAATATAAAATGGAAACTTCTATTTAACTACTTTTTAAATTTTTATTACTAAATCTTCTATTGTTTTTTTTTTATTTACATGCAACCCATGCTTTTTGCTTTATTGTTTAATTAATGAAATACTTTTCAAATATAAATTTTTCTATATCTTTTTTATTTAAATTTATATATTTATTTATTTATTTCTACATTTTGATTTGATGAGGATTCAACTACTTGCTTAAGAAATTCATTTAAAAATTGCTAATATAAAATGCTTGGTAAATGTTCATTGCTTTGTATTTATATATTTTCCTAATCATTTATTCATAATTTCTTCAATGATTTTGCAAATTAATCTTATGAATAGAAATAGAATTCTAGTTAAATAGCAAGGCAAAAAAAAAAACTCTTAATGAAATTTAAGCTTAACCACTGATTTATGTAACTAAAACTAATTTGAGGACCAACTATGAATTCTTATAACTGTGAACTATTCCATTGTTTCCCTTTCATGGTTTTCAAGATTTATTGTTATCTAGATTTGATGTTTTTTATGTTCTTGGATTTATTCCAAGAATTTTTGAAATTTTCCAGGTTTAGATTAAAAAGGATTGGAAAAAATAAAAAAAGTCAAAGAATTCTAGATATTTACCAGCGTGGAGATGAAATGTTTCCATTTCCCTCTCCATTCATTTTATTCCACCAGTTGTAGATTTCTCCTTTATTTATATTCCTATATTCAAATTTTTACTTTTAAATCAAATTGCTGATTTATTACCATATAAACTTCAGAGGGCAAAGGAGATTGAATGTAAGCATTCAGGGAATTGACTACAAAGATGAGGATCTGATTTAAAGCCATGAATAAATTTATTTTTGCATTATTTTGAAAAAAAAAGAGATCAGAGAAGACAATCTTAAGCTAATTCATACACATGCCTGAAAGAGTAATTACATTGTGTAGAAATTATGTAGGGTTAATGCAAGCATTTCTACATGGACACTTCCACGACAGATAAAATCAGAAGTTAAATTGGTTGTAGTCTCCGGGTGAAAATCCAAAACCATTTTGATTAAACCTTAATGAACTGAAGAAGACTAAGAGAGATCACAAAACCAACAATCAAGATAATAAGATGCAACAAAGAGAGAATTAGGCCAAGTAAGGACGATGAAATACAAAGAACAACTAAAATATTAAATCAAGCACAGTAAGATTCACATGGGGCCTTTAATGTTGCAGACTACAGAGCTTGAAAAAGAGATTAACATAATGTCTCCATATTCAACAACAAAAAAAATAAAAATAAATTATCATTAACATACAATTCACTTTATATTCTAATTCATAAGCCTTCAACTGCATATCACGAGCTTATTAAACTAAATCAACATTATATAGTTCTAAATATATATTAAGATATATTGAATTAGCTGAATTAAAGATTTGGACAAGTAAATGAAAACCGTTACAAATAATTACCGTATTCACATTTTGTATCGAGAACAAGTATTTCACTGACCCAACTATGCAAAGGTTAACTAGTCGATCAAGAACATTTAATTATCTACATACACAATATAATATCACCGTATGGTCAAATATAAAACCATGAAAAAAAAGTGTTTAGATTACCTCAGAAGGCTGCTTGATCTATGTAGATATGAATGGAACGAGAATAATTCACTTAAAATCAATTAGTTGCATCACATAATTAATGAAAAACAAATAAATAACACTTTATTCTTATAGTTACATTGAGCTACATATCTTATAACCATCAAGAATTCAACGAGAACCCAACAAGTTTACATACTTGTTCATCTTTTGCTTAACAGTTTTAGGATTCACTTTTTTTTTTATGATGTCAAAGTTGCAGCATCTTCACCTTATCATATTTTCAACATTTTTCCCCAAAGCTTCCTAGTGTTGGACCCTGATGCTTTGATACCTATGTAATGCCTCCTCAAACCATATTATTTAGATACAACTAAACAGCAAAATTTAACTTCTATTTGATAAAATAACTAAAGATGGACAATTTATGCTTAACTAAAATTACTTGAAAAAAAAAGATAAATATAGGAAATCTTACCCATTAGATAATTTCAATTCTAAATTCATTAATAAACTTTAATAAAATAAATAATAATAATAAGGTTGAAGAAAAACATATTCATTTGCAGTCCTTAAGCCAACAGAAGTTAGTATGACAATAAAATTATTCTTCACCGTTCCTAGAGCCAAATGTCATGGCCCAAATAGCATTATCTTATGCATAGATTATTATTTACAAATGTAATCAATTTAGGTAAAGGCTAGTTACCATCTTTTACCTTCCATTTTACCAATTTGACAAAATTAAACTATACATGAAAAAAATTCACACTACAAAGGTATCTTAAGCATTGTGCAATTTTATCTTGAAAATAAGAAAGCAAAAACTAACACCTTTTTTTGTTCTTAACCACAGCCATTAAATGAGACAATCCATAAAATAAATTCCAAAAGGGTAAAAGGGATATAACCAAAATAAAAGAGAGCAACACAAATTTACGTGGAAAACCCCAACTGGGGAAAAACCACCCGAGAAAGATCTACCACTTCATTTTATTGATAATAAATAAAAATACATTCTCCTCCCCCTTTTTGCACGATACAAACATATATTTTTTTTTCAAAAGTAGCAACCATTATAAAATGCAACGGTTGAGAAAACCACAAAATTATTAATATTAATTTTTTTAATAATATCATATTGACTAAATTATTAATTTATTTAAATTGTAAAACCTAATTTTTTAATCACTTTTGTCAAGTTTCTCGATAATATAGTTTTGGTTCACTTTTCAGAAGGGATACTACATGATTTAATGCTAAAATAAGGTCATGGTTTTGTGAACAAAGGATAAAGGATTTAGTAACAAGATATGTTTTAAACATAATAAGTTGAATGCTATAAAGCAGTATACAAATAGTTCACTAATTATTGAGTTGAATTGTTAGGGTATTACTGAGTAATTGCAAGGGTGACTCCATTATCCCCATGGATGAGGCACTGGTCTTTTCATTAGCTTATGTTAGAGTTAATTGAGTTAGTAATGCACCTAACAAGATGCTTGGAATGAGAATGAAATCATAAAAAAAAAAAATTATAATGCCCCAATCTGAAGTATCACTGTATTCCTTGCACAATGGATAATAACTTATTAAAATATCAGCCAAACCTTTGATGAATATTTCCTATTTGTATTTTACACAAATTTTTGTGTGTGTAGAAACACTTTTGACTAAATGAGTATCTTATGAGCATAAATGGGATTAACCTCCTAGGTTTCACAGAGCTTGAAGAGTAGTAGTAAGGGCCTTAAAATCCTTACTTATGTGTTGGCCACTAACTTTAAAAATTCTTGAGCATAAGGGTTCACTACCCTTTAAAGGATTTGAAGGTTCTATTGGAGAAAACACCAATAGATATCTTGATAGGTATTTCAAATTTTTTTATGAAGACACATATTACAGATTTTGGAGACTCTATTGAGTGTGTTCATCTTCTCTTCTCTTTGATAATTCTTCATTAGTTCTTATGAGGGAACACTTTAATACTCTTGTTTCATCTCTACATGATAATTCATTGTAGTTTGGCATGAGTGTGGATAATTTTGATCAACGTTTGGAGGATGCATCTTTAGAAGAGATACTTGAGTCTTTGGATCGTATTCTACATCAGTATCTAGGAAAATTTTATTTTTAATCTTTAGCGGTGTGGCCTATAATTTCTAATTTGATTGTGGTAGCTTTCAACATCGACATGGGTAGACTTGAGCTAAGTTCAAACACTCCATATAACTTGAGTTTTCTTACTACCTATTCCTTTAAGGAGTGGGAAGATATCCCAAAATAAATTTCCCTAAGAGTAGACCTTACATGAACTAAGAAAAACCCCTTTGAACATGTCTTATCCTATTTGTATTTTATTTATAAGTGTTTAGCATAACACAACTTGCTATCCTTGTAAAGTTCAAAATTACAACCCTTTTTCATGGCCACCAAGCATAACACATTTTTCTTTCCTATGGCACCTTGTTTCTTAATGAGTTCCTAGCATAACACATCTTGCTCAGCCTTATGGAGCTCAAAGTTCATATTGTGTGGTCCTTTATTAAATTTATCTGAGGTATATCTATGGTATGGTATAAGAGCCTAATAAGATTCTCCTATATGTCACTCTTGGGGACTCACCTAGTTGACAACTAAATTTCCACTAGCCTGTGTGAGCATTCATTTTTGCTTACATAGTGGAAAATTATCTTCCACTTGCAAATGTTTTTTACAAACAACCGAGGAGTGTTACACATTGAATTGAACATTCAAGGCTTCATCCACACTTTTTCTTTTTCTTTTTCTCTTTCTTTGAATCCCTGACATTGAATGATTGAATGTCTTGTCATTGTTGCATATATATATTTGTTTAACATAGGTGTGTTTCTCCTTATTCCTTTGTTTGCTCTTCCATGTGATTGTAGACATGCAAAATTGGCATAATGCATTCAATTAGGTCATATTCATCCATTCAACAAATAAATCGAGTTTATTTATCAATCTCCTAAAGTCATCAGTTTAAATTAAATAAATCAACTTGATCCTAACATCACCCTCCCTGATTAAATAAATCAATCCTTTATTTAATTAAGTCTGAAATCACCTTTTATCCCTTTTTTATTTAATTAAATCAAAATATTCAAGTCAAAGGGTTTAAAACATCTAATCATCATTAAGTTAATCTAATCCTGATTAACCTAACCTACCCACCCATCACATCCTCTAGCTTTTCCCACTTACACCAATAAATCATTTTAATTCATTTATAAATTCATGATTTTCCATCAACATGGCATCTTTAAGGAATATTCCATCAGGTTTGAATTCAAAAGCAAGTTGAAATGTACATCCAACAAGGCATTTAATAGGTCTTACATGTCTCTTACATGTCCTTTGCAAAGGTCAAACTCAACATTAACTCTCAAATTTCAAATTTGAATCTCCCTCTTTTGGGCACATTGGCCAAAACTTGCACATTCCTCAACCTATGACAAGTTGACAAGTGGCTTCATCTCATTTGTCTAATCTTTATCCCACATTTCTCTCTCATGAGAATTCTTTCAACTTGAGAATCTTTAAATAGAGGCTTCATCCTTCAACAAGTTCTCCACAACTCCACAATCCATGCAAAGTTACTCTCTTCAATTTGAGAGCTAATTTTTCCCATTCATCATCTTCATAGTATCTTCATATCAGTTTCATCATTGAGCTTAGAAAAGGATTGGGAAAGGGCTTCTTTCCATAGAAGCACCAATCCACTATGAGATAAAGTTGGATCATGTTTTTTATATGCTTTGTTTAGTTTCATTGATTCCTTTCATTGCATGATTAACATGTTTCATTATTTCATAGGGATGTTCTTGTTTTTTTTTGTTTTAAATTGAAATACTAATGTGTGTTTTGAGCAAATACAAAATTTGATGTCCACAATGATCTTAGATCTTGGAGGCTTGATCACCTTCCTTGATCTTTGTCATCTTATCTTTCCAATGATTGTACAAATAGACATATCTTGATTGTCTACTTTAGTGTGAGTTTGATGCAAGGTAATCCTCTTACTAAAGTGGGGGTAAATATAATATAGAAAAATGTAACCATTTACATTTTCACACTTATTTGGGCACTCCTAATTAAATTGTACCAAATAATCCCTTAATTTAGTGTTGTTAAATGTACCTTATTATGTATTTACACACTTATTTGGGCCCTCTTAATTAATTGAGCTTAATTATGCTTGTATTGGCCCTTTAATTCATTTTCAATCCTATTTAATTACATTTTTCAAAGGGTAAACCTGACGTAAATTAATTCCTACACATAACACTTCACATTGAGCAATGTGTGTCATAGGTTTATGGACTTGGGACCCATTCACCCATGGTGAAATGGGTCCTCCTTAAACCTTAGGACCTAAATTAAAATTATTATTTTATTGTGTTTTAGCATATTCAAACCCATAATTCAATGTTGGCTTGGGATATTTGAATTTTGGGAAATTAAGTATAAATACCTATAAATACAAGGTTATTTTAAAAGTTTCACCTAGAATATTTGTGAGAAATTTTATGAGATTTCAAGAGAACTTTCAAGAGAAACTAAAGGAATTCAAGAGAAGATATATCAAAGTTTTATTGCATCATTCAAGATCTATTCATCATGTCAAATTCTTATTGCATCATGCATGTTTTCTAAGCTAACATTGTGATGTAGATTTCATGATCAAGTCACGCATCCAAAGCATTATTTCAAGTTAGATTCAAGTGTCAAGATCCATATCCAATTCAACCATTTCATGACAGTTGTAGTTTTCTTAAGATATCCATTATCAAGGTTTCAATCAAGGGTTCTTTTAGTGGTAACATTGCTTTGTTCATTAATCATTCCTTCTTTCAGGCATTATTTCAATTCAAGGTTTTATTACAAAAACAAAGGTTTGATTACAAAAACAAGGTTTGAATAGGTAAACCCCTATTCACCCCAAACAAAAAAAATTCTCCCTTGTACGTGTGATTATAGATTTAGGTTAAAAAAGGCTTGAAGACCTTTTGAAGGGAAAGATTTATGAAGTTCTCAAAGTTGCAAAAGTTGCTAAAATTGTTGTCTTCTCATAGAAACTAAGATCTCGAACCCATTTTTGACATTTCAGCTATGAAAACTAGGAAAATTGGAAGATCCATATCTAAATCAAATTCTCCTAAAAGCTAAAGAAAAACCTTGAACTTGGACCCATTTTCCCATGGGCGAACGAGTCCTATATATGCTTCACAAAAGTACTTTTGGTGACTAGTACACATGTTTCTCCCCTTTTCTAATCTGTAATTTGATTTTATTTCCATTAGTATTAAGTTTAATATTGATGCTTCAAGTATTAGATTACATTTTGGTGTTGATTTTCTATTTCTAGATTTCTCCCCAATTTATTGTTCAACCTTGACCCTCATCCTTTAGTCATAAGGAAATCTGAAAAATTACCACTTTGACTTGATTCACCTAAGGGTTGTTAAACAATTAATTGTGTGGATCTCATTTCCTAATGAAATAAAGGGAATTAGGTTTATATGTCACCATATTTGGATCAACAAACCTTCAGATAAAATAAAACCATATTTTTCTACATTTCAACTCCATACAACTATTATAGTTAGAAATCAGAAATTGAGATATATGTGAAGAAATCAGGGCTATAAATAGTCAACAGGGGTACAAAACTTGAACCTACGTGTGTTGTTGAGAAGAGAAAGTGGATTAATAGATGTGATGGATCTTCTTGTACATTATGTATGTTTATGTCTCTTGATATTCTCTTTCATGTTGAATCATTCACCACACCCAATCACATCTAGACTCAAATAGAGTCCTTGTTTGGGAAGCAAGATACTATAACAAGATTGTAGTTGGAGAATGAGCTTATCAGTTCATCTCCTTGATATTTTGATAGGATTAAATAATTATTCACTAAACTCGGTCTCTCATATTAGAGTTGAAATAGTATGTTATTGAGAAGGATGACACTAAGTTGATTCTTTTTATCCTTGTCAAGTTTGGCCCTAACTATTCAAAAAAGAATTATACCTTCTATGCCACAAAAGATGCACTTGGTGTCAAATTCTCTATGCCTTAACTTGATAATTTTGTTGCATCACTCACTTAAGAGCAAGAAAATTTTGTATAGATGGGCTAAATGAAATCTTCAAAATCAAAGGCTCTTATTGTATCTCCAAGAATTACTAATCAAAATACTTCTAATTGTAAAGACTATAAACCAAAATAGAAGGATTCCAAGTATAATGATCAAGCCAAGGAATTGAAATCACATGATACCTCATACTCTTCTACCTCTTATAAAAAGATTTAATCTAAGAAGGATCAACTAAAATGTGATTATTAGGGGGAAAATAGGGTTTACCAAAATGAATTGATCAAGATGATAAACCGCTATGCTTTTAACACTAATATTATGTGATTTTCTATGTGATAAGATGCAAATAAAAATCAAAAGCTAACCCTAACTATTGTAGCAACTATGAGGGAATTTTTTAGAGCTCAAAATGATGTGTACCTTGCTGCAAGAATCCTATTTTTGGGGCATAGAGGACTCATTCGCCCTTAGTAGTGAATTGGCCCATGTTAGGGTTTCTTAAAATGAGATCTAGGTTTTTTTTTTTTGTCTACAAGTTCCCAAATCTTTGGTTTTCAGCTCATGAAAACCTACAATTAATTTTGTAGCTTCAATTATTTATTCTTGCACTATGAAGGTCAACTTTGCAGCTTTACAACATTTTTTATTTTGATTCAAACTTCTTCTCCACTTGATCTTCATCCTGTAAAACTACAAACACACATTCAAGGGAAGAAAAACTTGTTGATTGTTAGTGAATAGTGGTTTTCCTCAGTCAAACTTCATTTAGGTAATTGAACCAAATGAAGAAATAAGGAAATTGAAGCATGAAACATGAAATACATAATTGATGATACCTTGGATGTTGTATTTGAGTGTAAATATACAAACTAACATGTAGTGGCCATGAAGAATCTTGATATTGATCCTTGAATAAGATGTGTAATAGTGCTTTCAAGTAGATCCTCAATACTACATTAACATTCTTAGTTCAAAAACATGTAAGAATGCCCTAAACACTTAACATGATCAAATGTTCTTGAATTTCTACAGTAAAATATCAATAATCTACCTTTTAATTCCATTGAAATGCTCTTGTAATGCTCTAATTCTTGAAACTTGAATGCTTATGCCTCTTGTAAACATTCTAGGTTTCTTAGATGAAACTATGTCAATTATCTGCATATTTATACTAAACCTAGAGATTAACCCTAGAATTATAAAAATTCAAGTCGACACCAGATCTAAAAGTGAATATTATTAAAATCTCATTGGAATAAAATTCAAAAAGGGATTCCTCATTAAGGGAGGGCCCATTTTCCACCTAGGGAAAATGGGTCCTGACACAACTTTCTAGGGCCTTCCCTTTGAAGGGTGAAATAATATGGAAAACCCATGTCAAATATTCAAAGAAAGGGGGGTCCTATAGAGGGAGGACCCATTTGCCACCTAGGGAAAATGGGTCCTAGCACCAATTTGTAGGACTTCAAATTTTCCAAATTAAATGTTTTACAATTTGAATTATGGGTGTTGGAATGTATTATCAAAAGGTGTCAAAAATAAGGCTTAAATTTGAATTAAAGGGGCTAGTTAACGCTAATTGACCACAATTAATTAATGGTACTTTATATAAGTGTGAAAGTGTGTTATAAAAATTTACAACACCATAACTAGGGTACAATTTACATGCATTTTATTATAAAGGGGCCCAAGAACAATGTGAATGTGCACAACAAATTACAACATTCAACCTAGGAAAAATTAGGGCAATTCAATGACAATTATTCCCAAATTAAGGAAAAAGGATACTTTTTACATTACTACACTTTTTCCCCACTTTAGTGAGAGGATGATCCCATGTAAAACTCACACTAAAGTATACATTCAAGACACTAAAGTATCCAACAATAACAAAGATACATTATCATTCCATGTCAAAGGCTAAGAAAACCAAAGAAAAAAAAAAGATCAAAAAAAGCCATTCCAATGTGATGTGGAATGGGGATGTTTTTATGTAACATGCATTACTCAATCTATGGTAGTGGAAGCTCAATCTTCCCACTAGGTGAGTTGTCCGAAAATATGTGTATGCTCACTTTCGAGTGGTGGAGCCTTAGTTTGTCCTATAGGTGAGTCATCCAAATGAGGTGGCAAATGAGAGAATCATACTAGCCTCTCATACCATACATAAGTTATCCTCCTAAAAACTTCAATAAGACACCACAATGTAATGCTTTTTGTAAATGCTTTTGTAATGTCATGTATGTAAGTTTTTCTTAAAGGGGATTTTTCTTTTTTCATGTAAGCTCTTCTTCTTAGGGAGCATTGTGCCTAATGTCTCCAAGAGAGGAAAAGTCAAGGATATCAGATCACCACTTATGGGATGCCTCATTTTCATCATGCAACAAAGGGAGATTATATGCTTAGAATTATCACACTCTTGAAGGACATCAAACCCAATGAAACCACAAATAAAAGGAAATTTCACAAGGAAAAGAAAAATCATGCCATGAAATATGCCAAAATATGTCATTGATGTATGCCCCTACTTTAAAGTAGTTGCTACAATATTACTATGAGAAATTTCTTTAATGTAGGAAATTTTTTCCCCTAAGACATGAGAGCTTTCCTCAAAAATCCTTGTGCCAAGTTATATGTTTCCGAAATAAGTTGCATCATGAAATAGGAAGGAAGGGTTTCACCAAAAAATACATAAGAATTATATTGATTTTGGGTTAGTATGTCTTACTACAATGTTTTCATAGAAAATGGAATTTTTGTCATTCCCCAAATACTCGTAGAATTGGAAGAAAAAATAAATAAAAATCCTTTTAGGTCAACATGGAAGAGACCTAAACATCTTGATGTCTTGTGTCATCCTTAAAAGGAAAACACAAGATAAATGAAAAATATAAAGGAAAATATTTTGGGTTAACCTGGAAGATACCTAAATGTCATGACGCCTTGCGTCATCCCCAAAAGAAAAAAAATAAGAAAAATGAAAAAGATAAAAGGAAAATATTTTGGGTCAACATGGAAGAAACCTAAATTTCTCGACACCTTGCACCATCCCCAAAAGGAATACATAAGACAAACAAAAAATTCTTATGACATATAGAAGAATGAAGGTACATATAGATGAATGCACAAACTAAGAGAGATACATCAAATGAAACATCATGGGGGAATCACATTATGAACATGCAATCACATAAAGAAAACATGAAAATGAAAAAGTCTAGTAAGGAACATGTGATTAAACCTAAAGCATGTAATCTACATCCTAATCTCAATCAATATAAAAAAAATGTGGACAACTAGCCTAAGGTACAAGAGCAAGTGTCAAACTAGGGGAAGGCTATCAAATTCTTTCCCCCACTTAGTGCAAGGCAAGAATGAGATGAGGTAGGTGATATGAATGACCTCCTTGCATCAGAGAAGATGATTTACAATGAATATTTAACATGTAATAGTGAGAATGTTTAAGATCCTACAACTATGACATAAAAAGGAGTGGAATGCACACTTTAAGGGACTATTTCTATGATATCAACTTGTTTAAATATTCATTTTAAAGCACAAAATTCATCGATACTATGTCCAAGAGTTCTATGGTATCGAAAATATTGAACATTTTTATCTTTAGGATATAGTTTTGGCATTTCTTGCATGGGTGGTAATGTTATAAGTCCATGGTGTAGAAGTATTTATAAATTGGACTTCCAATTGCAGTTGGAATATAAGGAAACTTTAACTTCTTTAATTTTGAATTCCTTCTACACTTGCTAGATTCACAAATTTCCTAGGGTGGATATAGGGCAGAAGGACTCGAGATGGCCTTGTCTTCTTTATCATTTTCATTAGGAGGCCTTGGTTGCTCTTTATGAAGGAGGTCACTTATTCCAGGGGAGGATCTAAGACAATCCTACCATCATTAGTGATCATTTTTTGTTCTTTAGGGATTAAAGCACTTATATCGAGATGTGGATCTTGATATCTTAAACCTTTAGTATCTTCAATTGGCATTTTATTTAAGAGTTTATGAATTCCATTTTCACTTTTTGTATCACATCCTTATTTACTTCAGATCGTGAATCCTTTGTCATATGTCCCTTCAAGGTTAATTGATATGTTGGTTACTTTGTTAACATAGGATTGTTGAATGTTTTCTTGTTTATAAGAGCTAGGTCTACCTATTGTAGGGAGATTATGCCCAACTTGTGTTTCAAATTCAGGGTGTAAATAACCAAACACCTCAAGTGATTGGATGATGGGGGGTGTTGCTTGTCTCATGGATGGGTAAAAGCATGCATTACTCTCAAAATTATTAATCAAATCATTTATGAATCTTTTCATAATATCATCATCTTCTCCAATGATGTCAACATCACGAGGAGAAAATGGATTAGGGGTTGTGTGAGCATGAGTGAGTTCAATTTCATTCAGGTCATTTCCAAGAACACAACTTGAAACATCAACCAAAGAGAACAAGGATTACCACACATTGATTAAACAATTTTCCATTTTTATAATTTCACATCTAAACATAGTTGTTTCTTGATTACACAATGAAATAAACTAAAAATGAAATGTTTGAATGTAATTTTGAATTTTGACAATGCACTAAATGAAGAAATTTAAGAAAATATGCAATGAATTTGATGAAACATTAAATTAGGAAACTGAAATAGGAAATTAATAGAAGAAAATAGAAGCCTAAAATTGGTGTTTTAATTTCTATAAAATACAAATTAGGATCTAATAGGGACTCATTCGCTAGCAAGGGTGAATTGGTCCTAGTTAGGTATTTTTGAGATGCTTTGGTTGAATTTAGAGTGATTGTTAATGATTTTTTAGATGCCAGAAGGTTTAGGATTGACCTGATTAGGGACTCATTCACCATTAAAGATAAATGAGTCCTTGATTATGGTTTTGAAACTATTTTTGGATGATTTTCAAGGTTTCAGTAATATCTTTTAGTTTCAGGTCTGAGGCAGTAAGTTCCAGTTTTAGATTTTCCATAAATGCAATGTGAAACTACAATGAAATAATGTATGCAAAGACCTAGGTTGGAATGTGATTTTTTTAATATTTTCAAATGAAATTTTATGAGATATAGATTATATGCACAATGACTGATTTGTTTCTGTATTTTATGAATTTAGATAGATGCAAAACAATGTAAATCTAAACCCTAAATGAGATGCAAGTTTTAAATGCAAGACAAAAACCCTAAATGAGATATATAATTCAATTAAAATGAGATTCAAATGAATTCAGGATCTAACCTAGGATGGAATGAAAGACTTCAAAATTAGAAAATTGCAATATTCAATACGTCAAGTTCACCATTAATGATTAGGGGGAAAATAGGGTTTACCAAATTGAATTGATCAAGATGATAAACCAGTATGCTCTTCATCCTAATATTATGTGATTTTGTGTGTGATAAGATGAAAATAATAGTTAGAAACTAATTCTAACCATTATAGAAGTCATCAGGGAATTTTTTGGAGCTCAAAAAGATGTGTACCTAGCTACAAGAAGACTATTTTTAGGGCGCAAAGGTCTCATTCGACTTTAGTGGTGAATGGTTCCCAATTAGGGTTTCTCAAACTTAGATTTGGGTCATTTTCCTTGATGTCTCCACCCTCAAATCCCTATTTTTCAGCTCTCAAAAACCTATAATATATTTTGTAGCTTCAATTCTTTATTTTTGCACTATGAAGGTCAACTTTGCAACTTGACAAATTTATAATTTTGCTTCTAAATTCTTTTCCATTTGATCATCAATCTATAAATTTTCAAACACACATTCAAGGGAAGAAAATATTGTTGATTGTTAGTGAATAGGGGGTTTCTGAATTCAAACCCCATTAAGGTGAGTAAACCAAATGATGAAATAAGAAAATTGAAACATGAAACATGAAATATGTAATTGATGATACCTTGGATATTGTATTGGACTGTAAATATACAAACTAACATGTAGTGGCCATGATGAATGTAGATCTAGATCATTGAATAATATGTGTAACAATGCTTGCAAGTAGATCCTCAATGCTACATTGACAATCTTATCTCAACGACATGTATGAATGTGCTAAAACCTTAACATGATGAAATGATCTTGAATTTATACAATAAAAAATTAATAATCTACCTTTAAGTTCCTTTTAAATGCTCTTGTAATATTATAATTCTTGAAAATTGAATGCTTATGCCTATTATAAACATGCTAAGTTTCTTAGATGAAACTATGTGAATTAACCACATATTTAAAGTAAACCTAGAGATTAACCCTAGAATTCAATCAATTCAAGCCAACACTAGATTTAGAAATGAATACTATTAAAATCCTACCAAAATAAAATTCAAAAAGGGGGTCCTTGTTAAGGGAGGACCCATTTGCCACCCAGGGAGAACGGGTCCTCACACAAGTTTCTAGGACCTTAACTTCAAGGGGTGAAATAACATTGAAAACCCATGTCAAATATGCAAAGAAAGAAGAGTCCTATAAAGGGAGGACCAACTCACCACCTAGGGTGAATGGGTCCTAGCACCAATTTCTACGACCTCAAATTTTCTAAATTAATTTTTTTTATAATTTGAATTATGAGTGTTGGGATTAATACTGAGAAGGTGTCACAAATAAGGCTTAAATTTGAACTAAAGGGTCTAATTAACTATAATTTACTATAATTAATTAATGGGACCCTATATAAGTGTGAAAGTGTTTTAAAAAACTTTACAATACCATAAATAGGGTAAAATTTGGGTGCATTTTACTACAAAGGGTCCCAAGGTCAATGTGAATGTGTACAACACATTACAACATTATAACTATAAAAAAATAGGTTAATTCAATGAAAATTATTCCCCAATTTAGTAAAAATGATTCTTTTTTGTTACTACATGTTCATATTGCACAAATATAGGACATTATGATCATCATTTCAATGTAACATATATTGATGAGTTGAAGCTACTTCTAGAGAAGAAAAATATTCAATTTCCTTCTGTAGACATTGAAAAATTTCTTGAATGATATCATACACTAGAAATAGGTTTATTAACATCATTTACTCTTTAAACCCATCATGTTTTCATTTAATTAATTTAATTTATGGTGTTATTTTCATCCATTAATGTAATTCATCAATTCAGGTTAATTCATTCCTACTTCACACTAACATTTCATCTCTCTCCCATTCATTAAATCAATTAATTTAATGAATAAATCTTTAATTCTTCTAATCCCCTAATTGTACAATTGAACCTTGTTTAGTTAACAATTAAAATAATTTTTCTCTTAAAGGGTAATATTCTCATGGAATATCCCTTATCTCCTTTTTATACAATTAAAACATTATTTTAGTTTGTAAAATACCTTTATCCTCACCCATCAGAATATTCCAAAAACTATTCTCTCCTCCAATCAACTCACTTGGCTTCTTTAGCAAGCTCAACCTTTTACCTTTTGAACAAGTCACCTTTAACTTGTGTGAGTATGTCAAAAGTGTTTTTGTTTGGAAAAAAAGTGAGCCCTTGATTAATTTTCACTTTGCATTCTCATCCATTGATGAGAATCCATAACCCATGCCTCTTTTTCCTTCCATCTTGGAATACTCATTAATATTTTCAATCTCAACCCTCCATTTCTCATTTGGTATCCTATAAATAAAACACTCCTTGGAGGAAAATAGATCCATCTTTCAATTGAAAATTCATGTTGTTGAATTTACTCACACTCACACTCTCAATTTACTCACTTTTAGCTTAATTTAGTTCATTTTAGTTGCATAATAGCTTAAGAAATCCATTAATGGCTTCCATGCATCCATCTTAGTTTGTTTATAAATTAGGGTTTTCATCTTTTAGCTTATAATTAGCTTATATTATCTTATAAATTGCATAGTTAGGTCAATTTTAGCATAGAACCATGTTAATTTAGCTCTTGCATCATGTTTAATTTAGCATAAATCAAGTTTTCGTCAATTTATCATAGTGGTTTCATCGATTGTCTTCCATAGAATTGATTGAAACAAGCTTACTAACAATGGGATTGAGAAAGGGGTCATTTTTCCAAATCAACATGATACCAATTCCAAAACAATATAAGTCTCAAATGGGATAGATTAGGAATTTAACTATTTTTTTAGTTTGGGACTTTTAGTTTCAGTAAATTCTTAGTTTAACATTCATTTTTAATGATCTTGTTTGTGGTTTGGGTTTAGTGGTTAAGTTATGCTTTGATTCATCATGGATCAAGCATAATCAACCCACCTTAAAAATTCTCATCTCACCTTCTAGAGCTAGAAGGAGGGAAAACCATTAATTTAACTAGTTTTAGCTCAAATTTTGTTTGTTTATTGCTTTGCAAGATATAGTGATGCCCAAATCACAAATAGTGACACCCTTTGAAGACCATCACATATATTGACACTATTGTAATTTGAAACATCGACATTGATTAAATGTACTACCATTGATTTGAATCTAGTGATGCCATTTAATATAGAGGTATCAAAAACTTCAAATAGTGACAT
This sequence comes from Sequoia sempervirens, assembly GCA_007258455.2. Taxonomy (NCBI): domain Eukaryota; kingdom Viridiplantae; phylum Streptophyta; class Pinopsida; order Cupressales; family Cupressaceae; genus Sequoia; species Sequoia sempervirens. The sequence goes on along the minus strand of VDFB02355769.1, from coordinate 24,437 downwards.
CCCCAAATCCATTAGAGTGACACTTGAAAAAATCCGATGTTATTGTGCTCTCTATTTTGTACTATAGAGCAATGCCCAAATTTCAAATTGTGATGCTATAATGTGTAGTGATGCCTAGCCAAGGTAAGAATTTTTGTTATCATTTTTTTGACATGTGCTTTAATTTTCTCAATTCATTAGAATATTGATGCACTTCTAACTATTTTATGGTTGTTAGAGTAATAGGGTTTTATAGGTTGAATGACATGGAGCTAAAGTGAAGAAAGCATTTCTTGTCTTAAAATTATGTGATCGTAACAAGTGTTTGATGCTTTGGGGCAATTATAACCCAAATTTTATCCTTTCTACTTTCTACTTTAGGACACATTAAATTTCCATTGGGTTTAAAATGAATGCTCAAATGGGATTAAAATTGAACCCTCATCTCATTATTTTCTTTATGGGTTTAAAATTGAACAAGATAACTTCATATTTCATTTGGTACTTAAAATGAACTGATCACTACTTTGAAGGGTTATAATTTACAAACTTTTGTTATTTTTTTTAATTTACAATGTTGTTATTGGATGCGTATGCAATTCTCTCACACCATTTGGTGACATTGAGAAGCTAAAATATTCTGTAACACTTTGTAAAATCACCTACACCTTTCAATTTGGATTAACATTAAATCCCTTTGTGAGTAAGAGAAAAAGGCATACCATGTGTTCTCTCTTTGTTCATAAAAATGAAGGTGATCGAACTATAGATGTACTTCCTCACTATTGTTTATCTTTAGAGGACCTTCATCCCCACTTCGAAAGAAGGGAATGACCCAAGCGGTAACAAGCTAAAGGAAAGCTCTTCCAAACCATGATATAAATGTGTGCTTGTAATGAAAATTGTTATAAATGGGAAGCGTTACATGATAGCTCTCCCCTAGTATCTTTATTATGCATAAAGCCCTTGTTCTAAGGGTTGTGTGACCTTTTGGTGGAGTTTATAATTATACCCCCTAAACTGGAAGCGCTTACTATGAACCCTTGTTTAGAAGCCAAAAATCCAAGTTAATATTTATTGGTACAACAATAGTTCTAAAACCACATACATTTGTACTATCCAATTGTAGAAATAGAAAAAATCCTTTTGATCTCTAGATTTTAAGGATTTAGAGATTTGGTCGTCTTGAGAAGTGTGTAACATGGAGGGGAGCCAATGTCGCTAAATCTCTAATTGTTCACATTGTTTAGGGTATGTGCCTGATCATGATGGGCCAAAAAGTGGCGATATGATGGGTATGTGGGTGACGACATTTTTTTAACCCAAAGTTGATGAAAATAAAAGGGTTTATAAAGGAGATTCTTATCTTTCCACCAATATAAATTATGTTATACTTTGAATTTAATAAACAATTATTATTTATTTTCTATTTGAATTATGACTAAAGTCCTGATTGATAGGTTGATTGAAAAACATCTATAGCTTTCAAATGGTATCACATTTTTTTAATTTGAAACATGTGTCACATTCTATACTTCGTATACTATAGGATTAAAAAGATAAAAATTCAATTTCAGGAAGTTTTTACCAAGTTAAGGTAGTTAGACATACAAGTTTTTATTTTTTTAAAAGTTATAATAAAAATTTCATAATTAATTATTTACTTGGAAAAAAATTACAAAAAAATATGCATTACATCTAGACATGAGTCCTCTACTTATATATAAAATGTTATAAAAAAACTATTATCATTTTATTGTGGTTAGCATGGTCAGAAAAACACCTACTTATTTTTTCCCTCAAATTTAAGTACTACTCCATTGAAATTTCAAATTTCCACCAAATATATTTTTAATTTTTTTAAATAAACCTAGTAGTTTAGAAACTATATTCAATTTTCTACAGATTCTATTCCTACATGTTTTTGAAATAATATAGATAACTTATTCAAATTTTTACGTCAAGTTGCCTTAGAACTCTAATTTTTCTAAATTTTTCGCCACTTAAGGGCTTGTTTTTTCCATGATGATCCTGCACATACCCTTTAGTGTTTTGAGAAATCCAAGTGGGGACTCAAAAAATATAGAAATTTTTAACCTAGGGTTGTAATGATTGTGAGTTCGTTTAATACTTTGCTTGGTTCCAAAATGATGCAAAAGAAAAAATTCACTATCTTCCTCAAAATTTCAAACACTTTGGCCTAAATATGGATACCTCTTAAGAAAACCTTGATATTGTTGCTTTTCCTAAGGATTTTATCTGTAGAGATTTCTAAATATCTTGAATTATATCAAAAACCATATTTTCCAAAGACAACATAGGAAATTATGGCTTCAACCTCATAATTCTCACAAAATGGACATTGTGAAAGTTAGGGTGTTTTTGAAATAAACATTTAGTTTGAAAACTTAATGCAAACAAGTGATTATGTTAAAATAAACTCATTAAGCAAGATAAATTTACAAAGGAACCCCACATGACTGTTTAGATATCAATCACTCCCATTGAACAACTTGATTTTCCAAGTACTATAATTCAACCAAAATTTGAATTCATTAATGGAGAATAAATTGATCTCATTAGCAATTTGAGAAGCTTCACTTTTGAAACAAAAGAAAAAAGTACCTAGTGGAGAAATTCAACAACCATTTTAGATAAAGAAGAGGAGGAACAAGTTGATATTGGGGATAGAAAGCCCACATTATTACCACCTGCATGGAAATAAATATATTCCTTTCTTCCATGAACTTGAGCTATTTCTACATGATCTCACTTAAAGTTAGGATCCCTAAATTAAGGTCTACAAGTCATAATTTTAGATTTAGGGATCTCATTTAAAAAGGTCTCAAGAAACATCTTTTAACACTTCACAAGAATAGAGACAAGTTGGTAGCAAACTTTTACAAACACATTACAAGAAACAACCCACAATTATATGCATTCTTTTGGAGTCAAAATCCTACTCTTTTTTCACGATACTGAACTCCTCTAAATCATCCATCAAACAATCAAAATGCAATGGGGAAGATCTATTTTACCTGCATTGCAAACATAGGTATCATAGTTCACAATTTAGTAGGAAGTGGGCCTCAATAATTTATCGCAATCATTACTACTTGTTAAGGAACTTTTATGCTTGAGATAGGAGCAACTGAATAGGTTTAAACATCCCCATCCATTTGCTCATCTAAATAAACATCGGGTCTTTAGGATTTGAAAATTTTAGAGGTATAGTATCATTCTCACTACCTTAGTCTTGTCAAAACAAAGTTTCACTTTAAGTCAACATTGGATCAACCATCTCACTCACCTCTTCATCAAATTTCATCTTTCACTTCATTCAATTTTGCAAAATTTTGAAATATTTTTACTTAAAGATCAAATAAAACCAACTCCCTAACTTGGATATTTTGTATGTGAAATGCATCATTTACCATGCACTTAGACAAGTTAGTTATCATCCTTGAACCGATTCATCTTTAAGGTCACAAGTCTACCCTAAAGATTTACAAGTTCATAAACATCCTTTATCCCAATATCAAAACATCAAGAGTAAGTCAAAAGTGTTGTCCCAAAATGTTTGCAAAGATCACTCTCCACATCACTTGTCTTTTCATCCTCCATTATCACAATTTCTCCCAAAAGACTTAGAGCTTCCCTTTTACCTAGATTTGGGTCAACTAGAGAGCTCAAAAATAAAAAGTCACAACACAAATCTCCCAAAGATGACACAAAATTTATGGTAAAGACTAAATCACAACACAAGATAATCATGGAGAAAAATAAATTGAAATTTACCTCAAGTGGTCCAAATCCTTTAGAATTTGATTTGAGAAGTCAAGTTACACCATCACAACAACCTTCATCACTATCAAGACCATATGAGATAAAAGATATTACAAACAACCCATTTAAACTCACTAGGGAGGAAATTATGGAACATCAAGCCTTTGAAAATGTAGCTCCCTTCTCCTTGACATTTTTTGCATAGAATTTAACACAAGTTTTCACAACCCCATCACTAGGGCTAAACTATAACTACATTCCAATTATTGAAACAAGCCTTGCTAAATACTTTGGTCATTCTCTTTCATTTGAAAACACCACACTTGTGGGAAAACTTGAAACCAATCCTCCATCTAACACAACCAGTTGGAAATGTAGCTTTGGTGCTCCTCTTGTTCTTGAAGATCCTAAACAAATATACACATCTCTTGATCTTCATTAGTTTACCATTACTTTGAAATATCAAGGACATCCCTTTTCATCCACACCCATGATTACCACAAGTGTTCTTACCATCACACAAAGTAGCATGGATCATGTTTCTCAAAAAAATGTGCAAGGGCATATCAATACCATACCATAGAGTCAACCCTTGAATCAAATAGGGACATCCTTACCCTATCCTCCAATGGGTTCATCCACACAACTGGTTTCATAAAACACATTCACATCTTCCATCATCAACCCATCTCAAAGAAATCCCTTGGTAACAAATCCTATCAACATAGGTAATACATCCCTAACACAAGGAAATCCTCAAGACATTGTACAAGGAAATCTTTTCAACCAATGGAATCAAGGTCCTAGTGTGTCATTTCAATTGCATAATATAATGGCACCATCCTCATCTTTTCCCATAGTCTCCTTTACTATGCCAAATCAAACAAGTTCTCAAACATACTTTCCTCCATGTCATTCTACCATCTTAAAAGGAATGTCAAACCAAGGGAATTCTCTACATTTCATCATCAATACATTAGCTACTCAAAATAACAATATCCATAATCCTCCACAGATGTATCAATAGCCACTTCATCCCACATTACAATTCCATGCCTTAGCCTTATAAAAATCATAACAAGCCTATTAACAATCCCTAGTAGCACAACAAGAATAACAACAACAAGCAACAACACAATAAGCAACCTTAAGAAAAGCACAAAAACAACAACAACAAGCACTAGCACAACAAGAATCCTTAGCACAACACCAACAATAACAACAAGTAGCCTTAGTAGCACAACAAGCAACACAACAACAATATCAATCCCATAAAGCAACCTTAATAGCACAACAACAACAATAGGACCAACAACAAGCTCTAGTGGCAGAAAAACAACAACAAGGTCAACAACAAGATTTAATAGCTCAACAATATACCCCACAACAACAACCGGGTTCCTATTATCCTCAATTGAACATCATCAATCCAAACACATTAGGAACATATACATCGATACCCCAATCACCCTCACCAAATCTCACACCACCACACACCCCATAGAACTCATGTGTCATCCCATGATATGTTCCACTACCCAACCCACATGACGATCTAGCATCACAATTTAAAGAGCTCTCCTAAGAAATGTGGTACCTTCACATGGGAAAGGAAAAGAAGCCCCATACATATAATCTATGTCCATATCCATTTGATCAAAATATTGCACTGGTACCATTCCCTCCTAGTTTTAAAATCCCCAAATTCGATAAATAGAAAGGGAGAGGAAGTCCAATGGACCATATAAAATAATTTAACATCATGTTCATGGAGGTGGCCTACAATGATTCATATTAAATGTGCCTTATCCCTTGAAGCTTAACACATTCTGCTATAGATTGGTTTTCTCATCTGCCTCTTGGTATCAAAAAATTTCAAGAAATTATTTACAAATTCATCTATCACTTCTTCAATGGAGACATTGATGTCAATCTAGAGGAATTATACAATCTTAGACAAAACAAAGGGGAAAATTTGACTAATTTTTTACAATGGTAGAGAAAAAGAGCTAGTAAAATAAAGTTGCCTCTTCTCAATGAACAAGTGGGAATCATCATAGCCAATCTAGATCTAGATCCATCTTTCCACTTGAAAATGCAATGCATCATATCATATGACTAGCTTGTCCCTAGAGCCCTCAACATCGAGAGAGCTCTAATATTATAGATAAATACTCAAGATTACAAAGACAATCACCCATCAAAAAGTTCAAATGACAAGCCTTGTGTTTGGGCTAAGAATAAAAATGTAACAAATGATGGTGCACGATAGATGCTAAGGTTATACTAAGTGCTTCTAGACCCAACAAAAACCAAATTTCCAAAATCCAACCAATGTTACAAAAAACAACACCTAAAAAAAATCACCTCAATAACACTAACATGCAACAAAGTTGAACTGCTAATAGGAACAACTATCCCAAACCCAAGTACACATAGTTATCAAAACCTATTGAAATGACCATGAAGAAATTGGTAGAATGAAAATTGATAACATTTCCCAATTTTGAAAACTACCAAGAACAACAAGAGAAACCATCCTATTATAATGAAAAGGACCTTTGTGACTTTCACTAGATCAAAAACACAAAACAACAAAATACATGAGGCTCAAAAAAAGAATCCAAGATCTCATAGAAAATGATACCATATCTGTTGAGGTACTAGCTAGGAATCAAGATCTTAAGATATATAAGAACCCTATGCTAGATTATAATAAAGAAAATAACAATGAAACAACTAGTTAAGTATTACATAAATGTGCAACATGCCTATTCTAATGTAGTTTTCTCCTACGATAGTGTCATTACTATGGTCACCATCAAAGGAGCTAGTACTGAATGTGGAGTCACCATAGGACATGGAAAAGTTACTTCTCAAGGAGTCCCACCTCAATATAGTACACAATGTACTTTTCACATATCTAATCCAAGCAACTATAATCTTCTAGACCAAATTAAGAAAACCCCTACGTAGATATCAATCTTAGAACTCTTAAGGTTATCCCCTACACATAGGGAAATATTGGAGAAAGCCTTGTTCAAGTCATATGTCCTTGAGGATATTGGTACTAATCTATTTCAAGCTATGGTAAGGCATATCACCAATCATCCTCTCACCTTCTCAGAGAAAGTCCTACCATCAAAACCATCTCATAACTATGATTTACACCTTGAGGTTTTCATTCATAAAAACAAGGTCAAAAGAGTTTTGGTAGATGGAGGTGCTAGTTTGAGCATTTGTACCCTTTAGTTGATCAAACATCTAGGCTATTCATAAGATATTATTAAGAGGATAAAGAGTACCACCATCAGGGAATATGACAACCAAGAATGAGTGTCACAAGGTATCATTGCACTCCCCATCCAAGTAGGCTTTCTCATTTCAAAAAAGTACATGCCAAGTACTTCATCTTGATCTTTCTTACAACATACTACTTAGTTGACCCTTGATCAATTCTAAAAAAAATTGTAGCCTTGACTTATCATCAATGTGTGAAGTTTCCTTTTAAGGGAAGAGAAATTATTATCCATGGAGATGATGAGACTTTTTACTACTGCAAAAATCTTGAAGCCAAGTTCTATAAGATACCACAAATACCCAAGAATGATAAATGGCCTACACCATCAAGCTCATTTTTTGACCAAGCATCCCTAGCCTCTACCTTAGTAGCAAAAATACACATTGTGCAAAGCACACTTGATGTCAAAGTAGTGATCTAGGATGATGGTCGTGGGAAATATAAGCTATTAAAAGATACATTTTTCTTAAGAGAGTTACCTATTTCTCCTCAATCTCGTGGGAAACCCACATCAAGCACCAAAGAACTTGAAACAATCAAGATGGAAGCTACTACCTTCACCAAGTGGTGGGATTTCAATCAAGAATATGTTAATGAGGAAGATATATCTCTAAACTCCTATATCAAGATGGATTACCTATCCCTATTCTTCCCATAGAAGATGATAATAAAGGCTTGCAACTCATGCAAAATTGGGGATACAACAAGAATGAAAAACTAGGATAGAATGACAATGGTTTGCTAGAACCCATCATTCCTAAGAAAAGAACAAAGAATTTTGGCCTAGGTTGTACTACTAGAAAGGTCACAATTATTGGAAAAGGTATTTCTACTAAACGAGTTGAGGCTTTCTCTTGATTACCTACATCATGTGATACAACCTTAGATGACATTCCCCTTGATGTTGCAAACATATTCGAAAACAACAACCTCTTTATGATATCCATAACATCCTTTAGCTCGAGCAATCAATCAATTGAAATACGCCTAGTATACCTACAACTTATTGACATGGACCAACAAGGACCACTGATTCTAGATTTATTGAAAAATGATGAAGACATCTTAGAATTCATGGGACTCTTTACCAACTTGTCATGGGTAGATCAAAAAGCAAGCTTCAAAATAGAGCTTGACATAGGGGAATAATATGGAGAGATGAATTAATCCTTCAATCACAAAATTAATGAAATGCAACATGTAGATCCCTGAGTGGAAACCACCTAGTGGCACTCTCTGATCCTAAAATAGTAAACATAAAGGTGCATCCAATGGTGAAAACCTCTCTGAGGCACCCATATATGAGGGATTCAATCACCCCCTTAGTACAATGCATCTAAAAAATTCCATAGTGTTAGCAAAAAAGTCCACTCCAGTCAATGTGGAACAAAAGAAGCACCTAAGATCACTTTCTATGTCCAAATCCTTTTTGGATGAAGAATGGAAGAACCTAGCAGCATTCCTCAAAGAGAAAATAGCTAAATTTGCATGGTCAAACACATATATACTAGGCCTTGATCCTAAAGTGGTTTTGCATCACTTCACACTTTATCCTAAAGCCAAGCCACTCAAGCAAAAATTAAGGAAGATGCACCCTGAGATAGAAATCTTGGTTAAACTTGAGTTACAAAATTTTCTTGAAGTTGGATTCATTTGACTGATAGATTATCTTGAGTGGCTTTCAAAACTAGTACTAATCTCATATCCCACTGGGGACATCAAAATGTGTGCTAATTTCAAAGACCTAAACAAAGCATGCCCAAAAGTTGATTTCCCTCTTCTAAATATCAACCTCATTGTAGACCTAATAGCTGGGCATTAAATGTTATCACTCATGGATAGTTTTTCAAGCCCTATAATCAGATCGTAACCACTAAGGAGGATCAACATAAAACTACATTCACTTGTCCATTGGGAACCTATTGCTGGAATGTGATTGCATTCAAGATAAAGAATGTAGGAGCAACCTACCAAAGGGAATTGACCCTCATCTACTATGACATGATCCAAAAAAAATTAGAAAATTGTAAATTCAAAATCTAAAACATCCAGAAAACATCAAAAACCCTAAAATGGTCAAAACATTAAAAATACGAAAAGCAGTACCCCTTGTTGAACTATATTGTCTTTGAGCTTGAATGTAGGTAAGGCCATCACTGATGTGCCCTTGAAACACCCTAAGTAGATCCTTTAGGATTCCATCATAATAAACTGGCATCCTGTCACCTGTTCATATCTCATCTTTTAAAAAAATTGTATCAGTCAAACTATGTGGTCTCTATGTGTGTAACATAGACAAGGATTATCTTTGATTAGCCCCCAAGATCTATAGGATAGTTCTTTAGACTAGGTTCTTGGTCAAAACTTTTGAAAATCCCAATACATCCAAATATCTTAGAGAATCCCTAAACATCCAGATATCTTAGAAATCACTAAACACCCAAAAATTAAAAAAACTCAAAAAAATTCAAATATCCAAAAAACACAAAAAATATTAGAAAACATTTAAAATACCTAAAAAGGATCAAATATCTTAGAAAACCCTAAATAGCCTCAGAAAATTGAAAACATAAAAATTCATATAAACTTTCAAAAAAACTCAAAAACAACCTCAAAACATTTCAAAATATCAAAAATATTAAAATATTCCAAAAAAACAAAACCAATCCATCCCATTTTTCTTTTGCTTGAAATAAACTTTCACCCATCATAAATTGGTCATCACCTTCAACCTTTGGTGAAACAAATAGATAACAAGTGTAGAAAATCGTAAATGAGAGCCTAAGTGTAAAAATCTAAAGTCTAAATAATAGGTAAACGTGTCAATGAAGTGTATGTCAACAACTCATTTTAGCATCATCATCCCAACATAAAAAAAAATCTTATCAAAATTTCCTAGGATGTATCCTTCCTACAATGGACATCACTATCAAACCTCACCTTAGCTAAACTTAAACTATACAAGAGATATACATAACACTAACTATTTTTTTATCATCTTTTCTTATGATTTATCTTGATGACCCATTCTAGGGACCTCTCGATGATGTCTATCAAAATGATTTAGAGAGAAAGGAATGGGGCATCAATCATTATCTTTTGTATGCTCTACTTGTTGGTACTATTGTAAAATAATCTTGGTGCATACTTTCTTAGTTGTGTGTAAGGAAATTGTTTGGAGTACTTTCTTGACTATTGTGTATGCTTTGGTTCAATATATTCTAAGCTTCTAACTTGCATTCCAATGATGTTTAACTATATGTCAAGGTGTGAAAAAGAACTATCCTATATTTTTTCCAAGTCAAAGTCCATTACACTAGATACAATGCCATCCTAGTTATTAATACCTTGATGCATCATGTCAATGTGTTATATCAAATAATAAGGAATGATAGAAAATACCAATCCCAAAGTGTGAGAAACTCATCATATTACATTCATTTGCATGCTACATTTTCTCATCACCATCTCTAATAAAGTCTCGATGGATCATATACTTGTTGGATTTTTGAAGCACTCATCAAAATCAACGGTCATTATTTATTCTTCTATCTTCTCTCCATGCCAACCTAGTATCATGATAGTCAACAAAAACATCATAAATGGATCTTCCCTACATCCAAAAATCATCAACATACATGCATATCATAATCATAGCATAATCATAAAACATTCATCAACATAATGATTGCATATCACATCATACATTATGCATTATCATTTGAGTTGTGATGAATAATATAGATTTTTTATTCTAAGAATCTTAAATCGTTGCATCACATATCATATTATAAGTATAAACATCTGCATTATCTCTCTATACATCTATATGCATACATCATCATCATTCACTACATGAAAAATACAAAAAAAAATGCATCCATATCATTTGCATCCATTCCATAACATGACATATCATGAAACGGTATAGAAAAATAACATAAAATTGCATCCATCCATCACATAGGCATAAATAGAGTACATCCATACATCATAAGAATGAAATAAATTGAACAAATTATATTGAATCCATCTCTATATCATGGTACAAAATCTAGATTAGTGTATGTATGTCACTCATAAGTACAATATCCAATAGGCTATCAAAAAGGCACCCATGAATGTATATTTGTGTGAAATAATGGGGCAACAAAATCAAAGAACTATCTATACATGAGAGCTAGCCTTGATGGTTGCTACTCTCTCTACCCTACCTCTTAGGTTTCTCCTTAACTCTCAGTCGTGCATCATTGTGTTGTGAAAAAATAGGCTATTTGAGTGCTTGTGGTACATCCTTGTGGTAATGCATCCTATTGTATGTGGCCTTTATCATGACCTCCCTGTATAATCTCACTAAAATTGTCCTGCCCTGGGAGGCTACTGTCATGGCTTCTATCTAATGCCACTGACCAATCTCCTGGTCTCTCTTTGCAGTCACAACCTATAACTATTGTTAGGCATATGGTCCCTCTCCCCCACAATAGCAACCACCTACTTTCTGCCTAGTCTCGCTCAATAATAATAGCCAGAACCTACTAGTGGGATTGATCCTAGTCACTACTCAAAATATGCACCTTATGCTACTCTGTTTGAGCATCTCTAGCATCTAGAGATGGTGGCACTACTACCTACTACTATACACTTGTCTATTGTACAACTTGTGGCTAACCTTAAGGAGGTTGTTGCTCGACTGGTGGAGCACCCGAAACCTGCCCATCCTAGCCACCTTGGGTGCCTTGTCCTCATCCTTTGCTTTCCCCCTGACCCTAGGTTTCCCTCTAGGGGGAGCACCCGCCGAATCTATCAAACATTGTGGAGGTATGAAACAAACATCATAAGAAAGTATAGTAGTCTCTATTGCCTTACCTTGTTCATGGGCCCATGGCTACACTGCTAACTATCTAAAGCTCTCAACTACATTTTGAGATAGAATATTAGGTCCCCATGTGGGAACCTCTCAAGGTGACCTCACAAATAATAGCCCTATAGGCATCATCTAGCCTATCTTGAACCTCTTTGAATTGTCATACCACTCTATTGGGCAGGTACTACTCAATCATTGTATGCTCACAACCCTACATATATTGGGTTTGTCTCACAGAGTATAAATGTTGCACATCATCATACCATGGTGGCATCTATAGCCATGGGAACCACTTGAAAACTATCTTGATTTCCAAAACCCACTGCCAGTACAAGAGCCCAATATGTATAGTGTGTTCCATGGTGATCACGCCTCTATACCTCCAAATGATGGGATCATCTAGCTCCACATCTGCTATTTACACTATCGATAAAAGCATGGTGATATGCTCCCATGCCAAAATGTGTAGTAGAGTCACCCCTACACTAATGACTCTACCATCACAATAAACAAAGTTGTGCATGTCATGATAAAGTAAGGCCAACATCACTAGCTCCATGCAAAAAGAGTCCTCTTGTGGAGAATCTAGTGCCATGTTAGGCCCCATCAAGGGTTGAATCCTCTACTGTGTCTTTCAAGAGCCACCAAACCTAAAAATGATGGCTACGATGATCAATTTGAATGTAGAAATATGACCTTTATACATCTCGATGTCGATCTATGATGTAACAAGAGAAATTTTTTCTAGCTCCATCACCTCATGACAAGTGTTGAACCTGGAGTGAAATTCATAAATGACATGCTCACAATGTATTGACAAACATAGAATACACCATACAACCTCCAAGGTCACTATCACCTCACTAGCGGGAGGATCAAAGGACTACTATTCCATCTCTCATAGAGAGCAGTCATCATGGTAGGTGCATACACAATATACCATAAGACTATTTCTCTGAGGTACTCTTGGCATAACTCTTACAAATCACCTAGTCTCTCAAAAACCATGGGCTTGTGCTCATGTGAAAATAGTGGTGTGATGAGCTCTTGCACCCACAAACCACATTACATTAAAAAACTCAAGGAAATTTGACTCAATTTGAAATTTTTAGTTCAAAAATCACAATAGCATCATTATATTTAAATTTAAAATTATGATGCTCGAAGGAATTTCAAATTGAAAATCATGAAGTGCATTTCCAAATACACTAGCATTGTGATTTAATCTTTGGAAAACCCTAACCCTAATTTCTAAATCGGCAAGTGTGTCACTATATAAGTATGCATCACAATTTAAAATTAGAAACCCTAATTTTAAATCACAAATAATGACACCATATACATATGCATCACTATAATTCATTTTAGTGTTACTGATTACAAAATGGGCATCGCTATATAGCGATGCCACCATAGTTTAAATTTCAAAGCACAAAAAATGCATCAAAAAGTCAAATTTCAAATCAAGTTTTGAGTTACATATCAATGGTCCTGAGCCTGGAATCCGTTGTTACTCTCACACTCGATCAAAAATGTGCCTATGTTTCTCTCATCATGACATTTTTTTTAGTGTCACAAGTCAAATCACATGAATTTCTTAAGGTGTGACTGCACAAATGAATTGAAAGTGACCCTTCTTGTCTTATTTATGCTTGAAAATTAGGGTTTTTTGCCCTAGTTTCACCTTCAAGCTAGGGTATATCATCATTTTCACTAATTTTTGCAATCATAATCTAATATTAAATATTTTTTGTGTTTTTGGCATAATTCTTGCATCTTAGAGCCTTTTTGGACCCCTTGGGAAAATTTTAACCTTTATCGAGAAATCTACCCAAAATTAAAAAGTTTTGCCAAATTTCTCGAGGGAGCAGAGAATCAACTTTATCCTTCTCTTGGGGCATCTGAAAAAGTCAGAGATTTTTTATTTTATTGATTTAAGTAACAAGTTTGGTCCAAAAAGCATTATTGTTTGAACTGAGGAAGCAGGTACCTCACTTCAAAGAGAAGAAAAATGTAGAGACTAAAAAATGCCCTGAATAAAACCATACACCTGAAATAGGGTTATTAACATCATTTCCTCTTTAAACCCATCCTCTTTTCACTTCATTAATTAAATTAACCTAGTTAATTTAATTACTGACATTATTTTTTTCCATTAACCTAATTCACCAATTCAGGTTAATTCAATCCCACTTCAAGCTAACATTTCATCTCATGAAATTAAATAAATAAAAATATTTAATTTAATTTCCTATGTAATCTTATTTAATTAACTAACCCTAACTTATTTAATTAAATATTATGTCATCTCTCCTCCATTAATTAAATAATTTAGTTTAATAAATAACACTTTAATTCTTATGATCCTCTAATTGTGCAATTCAACCATATTTAACAATGAAACTAATTTTCCTCTTAATGTGGAATATTCCCATGAAATATCTTTTATCTCTTTTTCTTCACAATCAAAAATTTATTTTAATTTTCCAAATACCTTTATCTCACCCATCAGAATATTTGAAAGAATATTCTCTCTCCACCAATCAGCTCACTTGGCTTCTTGAGCAAGCTAATCCTTTTACATTCTCAACAAGTCACCTTTAACCTATGTGAGCAGGTCAAAAATGTGTTTGTTTGGAACAAATGTGAGCCCTTGATTAATTTTCATCTTGCATTCTCATCCATTGATGAGAATCCATGATCCATGCCTCTTCTTCCTTCTATCTTGGACCATTGATTAATCTTTTCGATCTCAACCCTCCATTTCCCATTTTCTCTCCTATAAATAGAACACTATTGTAGACAAATGGATCCATATTTCAATTGCAAAGTCATTTTGTTGAATTCACTCACACTCACACTCTCAATTTACTCACTTAAATTAGCTTAATTTAGTTCATTTTAGTTTCATAATAGCTTAAGACACCTATTAATGGCTTCCATGCATCCATCTTAGTTTGTTTATAAATTAGGATTTCCATATTTTAACTTAGAATTAGCATAGATTAGCTTAGAAATTTCATAATTGGATCAATTTTAGTATATAATCATGTTAATTTAGCTTGCATAATGTGTAATTTATCAGGAATCAAGTTTTCATCAATTTATCACAATGGTTTCATCGATTCTCTTCCATAGAATTGATTGAAACAAGCTCACTAATCAAAGGATTGGGAAAGGTTCATTGTTCCACATCAACAAAAAACCAATTCCAAAATGGGATAAGTTTAAAATTGGTAGAGTAGGAATTTAACTATTTTCATAGTATGTAACTTTTAGTTTTAGTAAATGCTTTGTTTAACTTTCATTTTGAATGATCTTGTTTGTAATTAAGGTTTAGTGACTAAGTTATTCTTTGATTAATCATAGATCAAGTGTAATTGACCCACCTTAACAATCCTCATCTCACACCTACATCATCTTCTTCCACTACATCACCTTCAAAATCAGGGTTACATGCAATGGAACATGGAGAAGAAAGGATAAAATTTCATCCTCTCTTTGCATCCACCAATATTTAGTCAAGTAGATGAATTATTGATTTAGGAGCCTCTCATCACATTGCTACACCTTTATCTGTGTTCTCTTCATATGGGTCATGCACATTGCCACAAATTTTGATGAGTAACAAAACTTATGAGTGTTACTAGGAAAGGATCCATAGAAGCTTATGATGGAAAATTTCACAATGTAATTTGTGTCCATTCATTATCTTCTAATCTCCCTTCCATCTACCCGATTACACATAGTGGGATACATAATACTATAGAGTTCACACCCGATTTAGTGATTATCAATGATCTACACACTAGAGATATTCTTGCAGATGTGACTAAAAATCATGCCTCTCAATTGTATTCCTTCTCACATTTTTCTCTGGATGAGAAAGCACTATCATTGACTAGTCTTGACTCTTATGTATCTAGAGTGGATAAAATATCTAAGGATATGTTTTGTCACTTTAACCTATATGTACATCAATCATCCACTTTGGTTCATAAGACTTGTGTTAAGCTTCTTCCTTTTACACCTCATGCATCTTTAGTGTTCAATTCTTTTTACCAAGATGTTTTCACTCATTCAAATTTTGCTTTGTGGGATGACTACTTGCTAGACACCAGGCTATGTCATTTATTCATGCATTGTTGATATTAAGGACATACTTGAGGGCATTCACTTTTTATTTGATGATAGATAGGTCCCACTAGTCATCACATTATAATTGAATGTGAAGCTTTTTCTACATGCAATCTTCATAGTTATTTGGATTAGCTTCATTTGATTCAGACATGTGGACCCTTGATCATTCTTCAATGAAATCTATCATGAGATTGTTTCTCCTAAGAGAGGTTCTTCTTCACACACCATTGGATATCTTTCTTCCTAAGGAGAAGATTAATGTTTTTTGTTGTTCGATCATCTTAAAAATACTTCATAGCTTTTTGGATTAATCCTTCATTGTTTCTCATAGTTATTTGGATTAGCTTCATTTGATTTAGAAATGTGGACCCTTGATCATTTTTCAATGGCATCTATCATGAGATTGTTTCTCCTAAGAGAGGTTCTTCTTCACAAACCATTGGTTGTGTTTCTTCATAAGGAGATGATTAATGTTTGACATTGTGGGATCATCTTTAGAATCCTTCTTTGAAAATTTACTTCTTGTAGAGGAGCTTCTACCTTCTAGGGGAGATTCATTATCTCATACCTTCTCTCCTATGAGAGGATCATGATTGAAGAAGCATTGGGGGGATATTTTGAGACCTACTTTTCTTTGTCACATGTATGATTTCATGTCTTTTATCTCTCTTTTGGAGACTATTTTTCCCATGATGTTTTCTCCTTTTCTATAGTTATGAGAGATTTTAGTTGCTTGTTCATGGGTGCCTCATCAGGTCTTATAGATGAGACCCATTTTGCATTCATTTAGCTTCCTTTATCAGTTGTTTAGTTTGTCCCTAAATTGATCTTAAGGGGAAGTATTTGAGTAAATAAGTCATTAATTAATAATTAATTAATTATTTTACTCTTTTTACTTTATTCACTTAGGCTAAACTTAGGAGTTCCTTTTTTAATCATTTTTTTTCCTTTTTATTAATCAGTTTGAATTGAATTTATTATAAGTTGTCTCATTGTGTGAGATTAGAAAACTTGTCACTATCTAGTCAAATCATCATCTAGGGTTTGATTTTACATGATTATATAAAGCTTTCACATTAATTTATAATATTCATCAACATTATTGCATTGATATAATTTCTTAGGCGTTTTAGCACACAAAATTTCTTTCATCTCTAATTTGTTATAGGATAATTATTTGTAGGTGATTTCTCAGCGCTTCAGAGTTTAATCATCAATTTCAACTAGCAATTCCAATTAAGCTCTATAAGTTGACTTAACATACTTCATGCTTCACAAAAAACATACTCTACTCTATCATATTACATTCACATTAGATCTTATCACTTTCACATCAAAGCATTCACTATTCTACTTCCACTATATTGCAACACTGAAATTATCTTATATTTATATGCATTGCATTCACAAACACTTACAACTTGAATTAGATTGGACTAATTAAATGTATCATGCATTTTCATACCCTTTCATAACAAGAATCAACCACACATGTTTCACAAGATAAAATAATATGTGTGATAGATCAAGATAAGCTAGCAACACCAATAGTTTGATCTACTCTAGACTAACACTTCTTCAATTGTGCAATGAGTTGACATCACTAGCAACAACATAGTCAATCATGCTTATCAAGATTTTCCTATGCATCAGTGCTGATATCCAACAACCATATTACTATGGTGGATTTATAGAATATGATGTTACTATGGTGTTCTTTTTCTAGATCGGTTTCTTATTTTGAAATTTTGTGATGAAAACTCTCTAATTTTGTTGGAAATCACTATTTTGATTGATAAGTACATAGAAAGGTTTTCATTACAAAAATATTTAGTTTTCATCATTCATATTTTATTGTCAGATATTGTTAGAAAATTCAAATCATATTTGTTACAAGCATACGAAACTGAATTTCACTCTACGCTTTTGTTATTTTTCATT
The DNA here is from genome assembly GCA_007258455.2 of Sequoia sempervirens. Taxonomy (NCBI): domain Eukaryota; kingdom Viridiplantae; phylum Streptophyta; class Pinopsida; order Cupressales; family Cupressaceae; genus Sequoia; species Sequoia sempervirens. The sequence goes on along the minus strand of VDFB02355769.1, from coordinate 6,426 downwards.
GATCTCTCTCCCACTATCTCTCTTAATTGTGAGGGTAGTTTTGTACAAGAGGTTGGAACCATTGACAATCATGAAAATCATGTTTGTTCTTCTCCCAACATCTCTCATACTTGTGAGAGTATGAAGTGGTGAAAGATAATCCAATAATTGAAATCATGAGAATTGTGTTCCTTCCTCTCCCTATGTGAATTTTACTTGGGAAGATATTGTGGTACAAGAGGATGTAATAATTGATACATTGTCAAATTATAGTAAGATGGCTTGCATGGATGAAGGTTCAAAATTGACATTAAGTCCTTCATTGATAAAATATTGCCACTAAGATAAAATTATGTACACCCATATTTTTTTATTGAACATCCAAAAACTCCTTTAATTATTGGATCTCATAAACCATCTTTCATTATAGTACTTCCTAAACATTACAAGAAAACTTACTAGTAATCACATGCAACAAGGAATTTTGAAGCAACCAAGTTATCATGTAGTTGTTCACACATATAACTCCAGAAACCATAAAAAACCAAAATAAAAAATAACATCCATTCTATTACTGCAACAATAACTTCCATCCCCACTTATTCCTCCTCAACATAGTGGTAAAGAATATGGTCTTGTTGAGAAAATTCATAATAATCCATCCAAGATCTCCCTTTGGGACTTGATTCAAACATCATTGAAATACTACGAGATGCTTCAATAGGCTTAGTAAAAAGATTGATATCTTACCTTTTGTCAAGCTGAATGATGTAGTAGCCTTTTTTGATTGTATGCAAACAACAATCTTGGATATTACCTTCGCTCAAAATGAATTACACTCACTTGAGATCTAAAATATAAAAGAGTCTCTAATGATAATGGTTAGAATTATTAAAGCATGGGTTAGACAAACTCGCATTGATAATGGACCAGTTCTCAATGTTTGTAGCATGGATCTTCTTGATAAACTTGTTTTCTATAAGAATCTTATAGAATCTAATTTTCTTTCTTTTCTTAGCTTTCATAATATTAGTAGGAAGTCCTTAGGGTCAATCATGCAACCCATTAAGATAGAGCTTGTGGTTTTTCCTACCCCTATCAATATCATGCGAAGACTACTTTCATATAATATTCTACTATATAGATCATGGATTCATTCCATGAAGAGAGTCGTTTCGAATTTCCACCATGAGATGAAGTATGAATACAATAATAAGATAATTCATAAATCAAAGAAAAACATAACACTTCAAAATCTATAAATACTTTGAATCCAGCTTCAAAGGTGGAACAAAAACATGTTCAATATAATGATGATTGTATTTCACCTATAAAATATTTTAGAAGATTATTGGGGATCGTTAGATTTTGCACCTCATTTTAATGGGAAGTATAGAATCTTACCAAAAAATTGCAAATAGTTGGATAAAAATGATGATTATTATATTGCTTCATATTCAAAAACATGTTTTGTGATGATTGTGGTTCACTATATTTAATATCCTCCTTTATAGGAGATCAAAAAATCTCACAATCTAAACCTAAGGAGTCTTGTGTTTCATTTGTAAAATCTTCTTCTATATCAACAAATCCAAAATCATCACCCTATAATGGTGATAGGGGCTCTTTAGCTTTTGTCCTTCATGTGTTGGTAATGCATAATTTTAAAAAGATCAAAAACAAATTGGATTCTTGTGAAAGAATGAATTCTTCCAATGATCATTTAGATAAGACTTCTACATTTGAGTTGGAAGAATATTATGCGATTAGATATAAAATAATTTCTAACAATGGATATATGAAAAACATAGAAGAAAGAGTTAAGGATAATGTGAATTCTATGTTATATCTATCAAAAAGTGGTTTAGGTTTCTAACTTTCTTCTCTATCTTCTTCATGTCCGCCATCATCTATCATATTTCAAACATCATGTTGTAAGTGAGAAATCTTTTGTTCACAAGAGAAAAAATTGTCTCCTATACCTTTATCAAAGCAAGAGCATATTTTATTGAGGCTTCTCAAAGCTCACTTGATTACTCTTCCTCCTCCAAGACATAAAAAATTCTATAACAATAACTAATTTTATGTATATTATCAAGTGCATGATCATTCCACCAATGAATGGCAGGCATTGAGTAATAAAATACAACTCAATGATTTTGGTTTTATGCCATGTGGTGATGCAACTAATTAATCTAAAAGATAACGATCTTTACTCTATTGTGTTTCTCCTCACTATGTGGCATTTGTAGCTTCATTTGTTTGTTCATTTCCATTCATGGTGGTATAATTTTAAGTGTAACCATAATTTCCATGATAGCAACATGATAGCCACTAATGTAGTTTTCTTTTCGTTTATTGTTGGGGTGAAAGGATAACTAGTTTTAGGAGGTGTATACGTTACTTATAATTGTAGGAGGCATTTGAGCTTTAAAATTTCAAGAACTTGCACATAATATGGTTAATTTCTTTTATAATTTTCTTAAAATGAGGTATGATCATAAAAAAATTCTTTATGGAAAAACATGTTTTAAGAAGACCATAAAAGAAATTTAGCCACATTATGTGAAAATTGTTGAAATTTTAAAGCTAAAACACCTCTTGGCATGATTATAAGTAACATAATAGAACAAATTGAGTATCATATTGTCCTAACTTATAGTGAAAGTAGTGTAAAATCAAGAGAAAGTAAGAAATTTAGGAGAAGCTATAGATACCTTAGACTGTTTCAAGACCATTCTCTAATCCCCTTCAATTTAGGAGCAAGGTTATAAATTTGAACATGCTAAAAGAGAATTTAAATATGATATATAATGTTGAGTTTAGGGTAAGTGCAAAAAGTTGGGTTCATGAAGAGGGTAAGTTTCATCCAAAAAAAATATCAACAAGAATGGGTACCTACTTAAGAATAGGAACTCAAGCCTTAGATCGTAACCCCGTTCCTAATTGAGTGCCTATTCTAAACATAAAATGGGTACTCATTCTAAAACTAGATTGCGTACCCATTCTAAAGAGAGTACCTATTCTAAAAAAACAAAAAGAAAATCCCAACCTACTTTTGATTTATTTTTAGGCTCAGGAAAGACTTGGTAACTAAATACTTAGTCTTGGACCTACAAATAAAACACTAAGACCATTCCAAAAGGAATAACTAACTTTAGCAATATTGTTGTTAGATTTTTCCTTTTGTATTGGTTTTTAAATTAAAATCCATTATAGATTATGATGTCTAGTTTCTGAATATGTATTTTGTTATGATTAGATTACATTTCTACTTTTTAATTAATTTTTAAGGAAATAGTGCCATAAACTTTAAATGTCAATCTTTTTTATTTTTTTAGTAATATTTAATTTGTTAATTTTTTTGTAAATTAATTATATGATGTCAATCTATAAATAATTCTCTACACAATGAAAAAAATTATTAGTTTTGGTCAAACTATGTTGTCTGTGCATGAGGGTTTTCAAAATAGCAATTAGAACCAATAAAAATTATATATTTAAAAATATATAAAAAATATATCCTCATCAATATTTAGTTTGTTAAACATATTTCCTCAAAAGAAATTTGAATAAAATTTTACTTAGATTAAATTATGGTGTTCATACACATGCATTATATAGTTCTAAAAAAGTAACCTTTAAAAAGTGGTTTTTATACATATCTATTAAAGATTAATTTGTATAATCTAAATATTAGAATAAATTACATATCTGAAAAATAGAATAGAACTGATAGCAGCTGACTGCAACAGTTCCAAAAAAAAATTCAGGTGACAGTGAGCGCGCTTCAATAAGCCTACAGGCAAGCGAAGTGTCAAAAGATAAGAGTGAAGGGCATTTTGAAAACAAATACGTCCAATCCACTGGGCACCACAATGGATTATCAAACATTGAGAAATATAGTGTGTTTTGCAAGAGGTTAGAAAATTCATCTCATCTGCACTGAGATGTATGCAGGATCAGTGCTTTCCTGTCCAAAGGTTCGTGACCATGGCAGCGCGAGCATGCTCACATTATTTATAGCCTGTCGAAGGACATGGGACTGCATAGATTGAGAGTAGGAGACATTAATTTTTTGTTTATTTGTTTATAACTAATTGTTTAGTAATTCTCTTTTAAGATTTGAACTTAAAATCTTTAAAAAATAAAGGAAAGTCAATAATTCAACTCCTTAAACTCAACCGTGCAGGCAGTAAATGCGCCTCTAAACAAAGCCTTAAATTATAAAGGATACATACATTAGATATCAAACGTCGATAATAAATTTCATACGTTTAACTTAAAAATTATCAGTCAATGAAAAAGCCAGATACAAATCCTACTAGATTTAACTGTAAGAATGCATCTCGATCATATGGACCAAATACAAATCTTAGTAAATTTAACAAACTACACCAGATGAAAATCCTGACTCAACTCCTCCTGTAAAAGAGACAACGTAAGACACACAAAACAGTCTCTTTATTCATACTAATAGTCATCGTTGGATAGGAACAGCTGTTAAGCTTGTATTTCGGATAAAGCATACATTATCAGCAGTACATGAAGAGGCTCTTCCACCCAAAACCAGTGCAGTCGGTTGTATTGACACCAAGTTCAGTATGCACTTCACCCTGGCAATTACGAGCATTAAAAAGAAAGACAGGCCGTCCTGCGTATACAAATTCATATCCTCCGTGGTGTGGTATGCTAAAACACCCACAATCATTGAGACGGAAACCCTTGTTATCACACCCAGGCCCTTCCCACGCACTAAAAGAACTACCCACAGAAGGCTTTAAAATCAAGAGCCATACAAGCAATACTCCCATAAACTTCAAAACATTGATTTTCTCCATAACGTTACAATTCAATGTAGTTGCACAGATCAAATCTTTACATCTACTGAAGGAATTGTGCTTTGTATTTATAGAAGAAGAGTAGGTTTCAATAGCGTGACTTCTGTTAGCTAGAGGAAACGCCTCTAGTATGGGTTTTTTCTGCGTTTCCAAGGCCTGCAACTGACTTTTTGCAGGGCGTCGTTTCCACCTGTCTACATGTGGGAACCGATTTTCCATAAACGATTGAATCAGATTTTGCTGTTGTTTGTTGGCCTCTAAACGGAATATTTAACTTTCGCTTGCGGCCGGCATCATTTCCTCTTAGGCATACCTCTTTGTTTCTCTCATTTTATTCTGAAATTTGTTTCTTTTTACGATTATTTTCGTTGTAGGGAGCCTGTTATTTTATTGTATATTGTTGGTTATTACCCTATTTCCATTTGCAATCACGAGTAATAACTATCTTCTTTTCTACGTATAGTTGGTTCGTTTCGTTTTGTTTCACACAAGAGCTACGTATTTTTTTCAAATTCTAATAGTATTATTTGTTTATTATATAATATTTTATTGTAAGAATGTCCATTAAAATAATCATGATTAAATTATCAATTACTGATTAAAAAAAACCTTATAAATATTCAAATAAGTTTTAATTTATTTTTCTTTTTTAAGAATTGTTTTATTTTATTTTATAATTATTTTAATTATCTCATATACAATAAATATAGCAATACATATGTTTTAAATTTTGATTAAGAATTATTTTAATTTCTTGATAATTATTTAAGAATTATGTTGTTTTATTTTAAATTATTTCATAGTTTTAATTTTAGATAAATATATGTGAACTATGTTTTAGTTTGTATTTAAATATTTTTTTTAAACAACAAAAATAGAGTAATCATAGAGAATTATAATACTTATTTTTAGAAAAATTAATATAAAAGATGTTGAGAGAATTCACATTATTTTAAGATAAGTAATATTTATACATCTAAATAATTAAAATTCTATTATGCAAAATTAAGTAAACTAATATTTATAGCCTTTGCAATTTACAAAAAGTCTACATAATTTATTTTATTATTAAGCCTTCGGTAAGTTACATTTCTATACATAGTTGCCCCTACCCCTATTAATGGAGCTATCATTGATAATTTAAATAATAAAACATAAAAATTATAGAAGAGAAGAGATGATCTAGAGGATTTATAAATATAATAAGCCCCCCGCCCTTCAACTCTACAACTTGGTCCTCTTAGCTCATAGTACAAATCAACCTATGTTGGTGCTTGTACATATTATCTTAATACCAAATTCTTCATTCCGCTCTTTCCGGTCAATAACCCATATCAATCTATAAAATGAGCGTCTCCTTTCCTTGATCATATTGAAAGTAACTCACTCAACATATTGATAATCATATGATAGCATAGAAAGTATATGAAATTCCCAATTAGATTACAATCATCCATAACGAAATACTCCCATCACGAAATAAAGTTAAAACATAATGTCAAAAGAACACCATTCTTAGATTGATCCCGAAGAATTTATAGATAGAATGAATTTAGCACTTGTCAAAATATTCCTTTGCATCAATTCTAAAAAATCGAAAAATAAG
>VDFB02355768.1:0-31509 GCA_007258455.2 Sequoia sempervirens | reverse complement strand
AAATCAACAAATGTAATCATGCCATGTGTTGAAACATCACTCATCCATCAATTTTTACTATCACGCCAAACTGTCGACCATTCCTTGTGGTCTTCACCAAGACACATGTACATCACTTATGCAATTCCAGAGAATCAAGATGGGAATCTACAATATTAACAAGTCTCCAAGAAATGACTTAAACATTTAACTCCCAACCTCCAAGTGGTCCCCACATCCGTCGGCATCCAAGTCACTATCGTATGCTATCATCACCATCCACCGTGGTACCGCTCGACAACCAAAAAACTCCCACAATATGGCGGTATCCCGCGCTACTTCTAGTCAGCTAGAAAATTTCTGTGGTATGGTGGTACACCGCACAACCGCCAGACAATCAAAAGCCTCCCACAGTCTGGTGGTATACCATGCTACCACACCTCTCTCACCATTAGCTTGTCACTCATTTGGAGAAAACACTAACTTCACAACCCCCAGTCAAAGGTTAGGAAATTCTCGAACACTGCGACACTAAAGGAGATCGGCCAGTCAGGAAGTTAAGAAACTTTCAAACTCCATGACAAGGTTCCAAGGTTAGAATCTACAGCTGTAGCAATCTTGCAACCAAAACACTGTCGCCAAGTTACAAACTTTCAAAACCCCATGACTTAAGTTTCAAGGTTCAAGTTTTGGGTGATAGGTCGACAAAGAAGATCAAACGAAGGGGAAATCCACCAAGTCTTTAACAGAGGTTCAAGCCAGCAAGTTGAGACACATTTTCCAATAGAGATATACTTGAGAGGGAGAGAGGGAGAGAGAGAGTTAGGGAGAGAGAGAGAGATAGAATTAAGAGGGAGGGAGAGGGAGAGATACTTGAGAATGAGAGAGGGAGAGAGAGAGAGAGTGGGAGAGAGTGACTTGAGAGGGAGAGAGTGAGTGTGAGTAAGACATTGAAAGAAAGGGAGGAACTGGGAGAAACTAGAGAGAGAGATACCTAAGAGGGAGAGAGGGAGGGAGATACTTGAGAAAGACCTAAGAGGGAGAGAGACTTAAGAGGAAGAGAGACTTCAAAGGGAGGGATAGAGAGAGAGAGAGGGAGAGGAGAGAGGGAGAGGGAGAGGGAGAGGGAGAGGGAGTGGGAGTGGGAGGGACCAGAGAGAGAGAGAGAGAGAGAGGTAGAGAGATATGTCTAGATACTAAGGAGAGAGAGTGAGAAAGATAGGTATAATGAGGGACAAAGAGACAAGAAAGGAGGGAGGGATAGGTCTAGAGCTTAAGGGGAGACATAGTGATATATAGAGAGGTAGAGAAAGGGACAAAGAGATATGATGGTTTATAAAGATTTTTTCATCTACTTTCTACAAAAAATATAAATATTTCATTATTCATTACTTTTTATAATGTTTCAAGTATTTTGAGATGAGTGTTACAAAAAAAAAAATGAAAAAAAGACTTTTGAATGTGAAAGTAGTGAGCATTTGATGTTTCAAAAATGAAATATGAAGTTCAAATGATTATAATTATTTTTTGTTGTACAATATAGAAACACCACCTAATCCATTGAGTAAAGCTCTCAATCACCTTTCCAACGCCTATAAAAAGTCAGAATTTTGATAAGAAATGCAAAATTTATGCCTATTTTACAAAAGAGGGTTTTTTAGGTCTCCAAAATGGATATCCGTTTTTATTTTCAAAACAAATATTTGTTTCAAATGGATATCCATTTTGTTTTTAAAAAAATGGGTTCTTGCTTTCCAAAACAGATATCCATTTAAAAAAAAAGGATATTGTACCCAAGCCTTCAAAAAGTAAAAGTAGAAATTTCACATTTTTGGGCATGTTAAAAATGCCTTTTTTTCACATCGCCACTTTTTGGACACCCATGATCTTGCACAGACCCAAGTAGCCAACCACGCAATCAAGATGGGTTCAAATGTTCAAATTTTAGTAAGACTAGGATGACAAAAATCAAGAGGGTGGCCAAGCCCTCAGGATCAAGATCCTATGGAAATCAACATAAGCATAAAGGAACACACTTGTGGATGATATATGAAGCCATAACCAAATTGAAAACATACACCATCAAAGATAGAGAAAGGATAAAAGAAATAGAAAATAAAAATGCAATGAATCAAGCTTTGACTGGTCTTCCAACACATTGTGGACCAGATCTAGGCTATTTGTCCAAAAGAGGTTTACAAGAGGAACATGTTGTCCACTATTCAAACAAAACACATGCTCACAAGGGCTAGTGAAGCTAGTTGTCCACTAGGGGAGCCTGAGGGATCCATATCAAAGCCATACTCCCATGACTATGATAAGGACAAAAAGAAAATGCACGCTCATAAGGGCTAGTGAAGCTAGTTGTTCATTAGGTGAGCCCCAGGGGACAATATCAAAGCCATACCTCCATGAATTTAATAAGGCACAAAAAGAAACTGCACGCTCACAAGGGCTAGTGAAGCTAGTTGTCCACTAGGTGAGCCCCAAAGAACCATATCAAATCCATACCTCCATGACTTTAAAAAGGTACAAAAATAAAATGAAATAGGAAAGAGGGATGTTCGAAGGGATTTTGCTTAGTTCATGTGAGGTCTCATCTTGGGGAACATTGTGCTTAACGTCTCCATAAGAGGACAAATGCAAGGTCTCATCTTAGGGAACATTGTACTTAATATTTCCAAGAGAGGACAAGTGCAAGGAAATATCACACTCTTGGAGGAAATCAAACTCAATGACACCACCAAGAAAAGGACAAATCGCAAGAAGAAAGAAAATCGCACAATGAAATATGAGTGTCGATGTATGACCCCACTTTAAAGCGGTTGCTAACACCATTGTTGTGAGCAATTGCTTTAAAGTAGAAGAAGACATGAGATCTTATTCGGAAAACCCTATGCCAAGTCATATGTTTCCAATAAGCTACATCATGAATAAGTATGTCAAATGCGAGCCAACTTAAGGCATGACGTCCACATCCCAAGCTTTCTCTTTTATGTACATGAAAGATGATCAACTAGCCAAAAGAGACAACAACAAGTGACATATGGGGACAAGGCTTCCTAACCCCCTTGCCCCCACTTAGTGTAGGACAAGGGTGAGCCTACAATGGATGGTGATATGTTGCTCCTTGTAAGAAGATAATGACTTGCAATGAATGTAAAACATGCAATAGTGAGTATGCTATGATCCTACAACTATTACATGGCAAGGAGAAACAACTAAGGTTATTTATTATGATGAGTAAACAAAGTTTCAACTTGATACATATTTAATGAGATATCTATTAGTTTCGGATGTATCAAAGTTAAAGTTGTATTGGAGGAATCTTTTGTAATAATGTTGACATTGAATGAAGGCTTGTTTATTTCTTTCGAGGGATAATAACCAAGAACATTTAGTCGTTTCTTGCGTGTTAGGCTATATGTGGATATTTATACCTTTTTCCCTAGCACCACATCCTTTTTCACTATACCCAAGTTGTTTTGGAATCACATAACCTCTTCCATAGATCCTTTTCACTCTTTTTGGATTAGGTGGTTGTTCATATTTAGATTTTCTCATGTGTGTTGTTGTTTCTTCTAAAGTGGTTGAAGTGAATGTTTTATCTTCCCTTTTTAGATTCTTTTGTTATGATCATGTATTCCCCCACGGATGTAGAAATGAAATCAAAGGTTTTCAAAGCCTCTTCCAATAAATTTGTGGCTTCTTCATGTATACACCTAAAACTAGTCCAGATAATCAATTAATTAAATACAAGTTATTTAATTAATAAACCTTTTAATTTGTCTACTTATAAATAAATTCTAAATTTATTTATATAGTTCACATTTTCTAATTCTTCTTATCTTAAATCATATTTCTCTAATATTAATTAAATAATCAAATTCAAATAGTTTGTTTTATTTAATTAATATCTTCTTACTAAATTTGAATTTAGTCACATGTCTACATCTTGTCCTCCTTCCACCTCATCATGTGTCTCAACAAATTGAATATGCCAAATAATTAATTCAGCATTGTCCTCAACAAATTTTGAAACAAACTTGATTATTCTCTCTCGCCCTATTTTAGTACATCCAGCTAATTTTTTGACACATCAGGATCATCTTTAATTGCATACAGGGGTTATTTTAGCATATTTAGTGGTTGTTTTAATACATACAATAGTTTTTCTAGTGCATATAGTAGTTCTTTTAGTGCATATGTGTTATCTTTTAGCGCATATGGTTTTTGTTTTAGTGCATTTGGTTTTCTTTGCAAAAGCTTAAAATTTCAAGAATTGATCAATACTTTTTGTTTTTTAGGTACTTTTAAACATTTTCAAAGACAATTATATCAAACTACTAATGGTGTTTGTAGGGCCTGAAGTTTTTTTAGTGCTTTCTTTTGATTAAATTAAGCATCTAGTTTAATTAAGAGGTTAATGAACACCCTATCTACCATGCTTGTAATGTGATAGGCCTACGCTCTCCCCTTCATTGGATGACCAAAGTGACAGACTCACTCTTTCATGTTTTTATAACACCTTTAGAAGGCATTCCATAGTGGGAAAAAGTACTCACCCTATGGGAACGACCTAAGTGGGAACAACTAAAGCCAAGTTTTTCAACCCACTCTAATCAAAAGTGAATTTGAGGAAACTCACAATTCAACGATAGTGTGCAAGATAACCATCCCCAAATCCTTTGTTCTAAAGGTTGGAAGGTCTCCTAAGGGATTTTATCATTTTCTGCATTGAATGGAAACCCTTACTACAAAATTTAAGTGTAGAAGCCAACCAAGTCAGTCTCCGAACATTTTTAATATTCACAGTGCAAGGGGATGGAAGAATTTTCCCCCAAGATACTCACCATATAACTATCAAGGATTACTAGCCAAAAGTGGAAGATTCGACTTTGGTTAAGACTCGGGAAAGGAAAAAACACGGACACCCTCTAGGGGGTGACATGGCTATGTGAGATGACATAGTTCTAAGATGTGGGTTGTGATATTATAAGTGACTCTTGAGATTAGAAAAGTGTTTGATCTGATTTTTCTTGTCCTATACCTATGGAAATCAAAGGAATCAGACCAGATTCTTGAACATACACTTAATGTTTAGTGCCTAGGCTGGAAACAACTATTTTACAACTTGTTGGTGTGTTTGGAATCATTACTCAAGTCATCCGTTTAAGAACACTTAATTCACATAACTCACAAATAGGAAAAAGCAGAAAAAAATCATTGATTCAGAAGATTACTCCTAGAAAACATCCATTTCACTGATTCAAAGCAAAATAACCAGACAAAGTTTCAAAATAGTGAACACTTCCAGTTTAGTGCATACATTCTTTGTTTCAGCACATTCACGGTATTTCCTAGTGCATATGGGGCCTTTTCTGGCACATACACAACATTTTCTAGCACAACTAGGGCATTTTTGAGTGCATATGGTCCATTTTCTAGCGCATCTAGGTCATTTTCTAGTGCATTTGTTCCATCTTTCAACACATTTGAAAATCCTTTTAGCGCATTCACCTACAGAGTACCAAATTGAATCACATTTAGGGGTAGTCTAGCATATCACTAGCTTGTTTTAGCACATTTGACCCATTTTCTAGCGCATCTGAGTCATTTTCCAGTGCATTGAGTCCATCTTTTAGTGCATTCTTTGGTGCAATTGCTCCATTTTTTAGTGCATTGAGTCCATTTACTAGTGCATCTAGGGGACAGTCTAGCGCATCCAGGCTATCTATTAGTGCATCCATTCCATCTTTTAGAGCATCCAATTAAATTCAAAATAAAGAGTTAATTTTACCATTTGTCTGACATTTCAAACCAGAATTAAGGATCCTTTTCATAATAGAATCATTCCTCAGATCACAACAGTGTCTTAAACTTGATGAAACTGGCCTTTGAAAGTGAAATTCTCTTAACTAAACTAAGATCTACTAGCTTAAGGTACCTAAACATCCATCACACCTCTGATTATTAAGCTAAGTTTCACCATCAAGATATGTGTGATCGATTTTAATTGTGCAATAAATTTAGATTAAAAACAAATCAAACACACCAATGCGACATTATATTGAAGACAACTTAATTAAAAGACAAACAAAATCTTAAATGATAGATTATTCAATGATGTCCCATTGTCCTCTATCTCCAGTGATTTTGTCGATTCTAGCTTGCTCTCAGATCGTGTGCTAGGCTCAACAAACAGTCTTCCTAGAGAACGAGATTAAAGATGATGATTGAACACTATGCTAAGATATGATTATGCTAAAGCATGATTGCTATAATGTAAGATTATGAAATGCTATGAATGTTAAAGCTAATAATAACAATGCTAAAATGCTAATTGCCAGAATGCAACTAATCTCTAATGTCTATCTCCAACCAATGCTTGGATTTGCAGGGGTATTTATAGAGTTTTTGAAGGCTTCTGATTGGCTGATGTGATCAATAGTTGAAATCAAGCTTGTCAAGATGAACAGAGAGAGATTTTTGAAAGTTGAGAGAGAGATGGAAGGTTTCCTCCTACATAATTTTTCCCATTCAGAACTGAAGGAAAGTTACCATTTAAGGAGTGAGTTGAGGATAAATCCCATGATTAAATAAATAAATTTATTTAATTACATGTGATGATGAATTTAGAAGTTTGCATAATTAAATAATTAATATTTAATTATGTGTGAGAGATGAAAATGGAAGGTAATTAAATATTTAAAATATTTAATTATGCATGAGAGATGAAAAGGTGTTAAATTAAATATTTGTGATATTTAATTTAACTGTGAGATGAAGAAGGTGTTTGGAGGAATATTCCATTATTTGAATTCAAAAAATTCAAATTTAGAATAACATGATAATTAATATAAATAAATTATAAAATTTATTTAATTTAATTAAGAGGAAGATGTCAATAATTAAATAAAATTATTTATTTAATTAAGGTAGAAGAATTATAAAAGTGAACGATATAAATAAATAATTAAATTTATTTATATGCAGATGACTTTAGAAGATTAAATAATTAACAAGCTTGATTAATTGTGACCATTTTTCCCCTCTTTGAAGTGATGTGTGAAACACATTGCTTCAAAAAAAATATTCCCTGCCTTTGAAATTTGTTGCATTTGATTTTGTCCCTAGTCAAAAAATTTTAACTGATATGCCCCTAATTTGAACCTGATATGTTTCTGATTGAGAAATGTGGCTGATATTGATGATGACCCCTCGAGAGGTAAATTACTAATGATGAGAAAAGTGTTGAGTTGATGATGAAATTCAGATGATGAGAGAGATGTAGTTTAGCTCCCGATAATTGATTAAAAGATGCCCCAATTTGAAAAATAAGGTCAGAGTTTAAGAAAAGGACAAAAATAAAATGCCACAAAACCCACCTTGTTTAACCTTTAAAAGGTAAAAGGAGTAAAAAGGGCAAGTCATTTTCACCTTTTGACTTTAGTGATTTTGTTGCTCTAACACTGACTTGGCGAGATGGAGATTCTATATCATAGACATAGATTCAAGGGAGGCCCACCGATACTAGAGACCAACCGCATATGGACCACTGGTGAGTCGATTCAACCCTCTTTGTGTTGAAATTTTTTTATTTTAATTGAATTTTGATGTGTTTTAGCATGGACTTAGGTTTGAACATTCTGTTTTAGCACATAGAGTAGGATTTTTAGCGCTTGTGATGTTTCTTTTAGCGCATGCAGGGTGTAGAATAGCACTTTGAGGAAATAGGTAGTTTAGCGCATTCGATAGGTGGAATAGCGCATATAGGATGCCTGTAGGAAATTGGGAGTGTAGTGCATATAGGATATAAAATAGCACATATAGGGTTTCAACGCATAGAGGAAATGAATTAGCGCTTTGAGGACACATAATGGCGCATAGGGGGATTTAGCATATCGGGGGGAAACTTTAGCGTATTTGGTGTTTTAGCACATTGAGGCCACAGATTAGTGCATTCAGGAAATTTATGTCGAATGCACTGTTTGATGAAAATGATGAAAGAATGATGATGTATATTGCTTCTTTGGTCAATATATAGATAAATTTTCTTTTCATCATGTTGATAGGGATAGAAATGAGAGAAAATCTTATGATGAATTGATAACTTTGCTTCTCGAAAATAAGAAAAAAAAAAAGAATAGATAGCTGATAACTTTGATTCCATTCAATGAAAAACAAAGAGTAGTTAGATTGATATATTGTCTGATTTGCTGATAACTTTGCTTTAGAAAACAAATATTAGATAGATGATAACTTCATTTCTAGTGAAGTAAAAACAAAGAGTAATTAGATTGAGATGACTTCTGATAAATTTTATTTCTGCAATAGAAAACAAATAGTAAATGACTGATATGATTGTTGATAAAATTGTTTTATGTGATAGAAAATAAATAGTAGGTGATGTGATTCAAATATATTTGTATTCATGACTGAAGTACAAATAGGAAAATGATTTGATTGTTGATAAATTTTCTCTCTTGAGAAAGAAAACAAATAGTAAATGATGATAGAGTAGAGTGATTTGATATTCAGATAGAGAGATTTTGCATTGATTTCATGATTTGAGTCACTTAGATAGAGCACTTGATATGGTTCATTGATATGATGAACTGATATGGGTCACTTGATAGATAGATATGAGTCTGATTGATTTGCATGATGTTAAGTAGATAGATCACGTTGAGATGAGTCTATGTGAGGAGTCTGATTGATTGTCGTTGTGATGACCAAAAATAAGAGGTTTTCAAAAACCTCTAGATCAGAGAGCACTTCCCTATGGGTTTGGAGAGGATACGAGATTTGACACTTGCAGAGGTATAGTTGATAGGGAGATGTGGTTTGGGATCTTTGTTGTCTATGTTGTAGATTCGAGTCAATAGGGGACTGTTGACCACACTAGCAGAGAGGTGGCATTCAGAGCATAACACCTTTCATTTGTCAACGGGTGAGATGATCGTGACCCCTGAGGATGTATATAGGATTTTGGGGACTCTAGTTGTAGGTGCTCTTGTGGTTTATGACCACAAGGAGCTAGGTGGTACATATGCATTAAGGAGAGTATTTGGGGATGATCAGATAGCAGGGTACTAGGTGCCATGGGTAGATTTGAGGGGATATCTGGCCTTACCTATAGTTTTGAGTGCATTTATTGGAGGCTTCCTTTGTCTGGATTTCCGGTCAAAGGGATTATCAGTTGGGTGGGGGAGGATGCTTGAGCTGATGATAAGTCAACAGCAGAGATATGCCTGGGGGAGTTGCATGTTAGCTCATTTATATCATGACTTGCATCAGGTAGTATATAGCGGAGGGGGCAGTCTGTCATGTGGTGCTACCCTACTCCAGATCTGGGCATGGGAGCATATTTCTATTATGAGACCACTTGGACCGAGGGCTAGGCCACTAGGAAGGCCATATGTATATGCATATTCGAGTGTACTTGTCTAGCCCAAGCTGGGCAAGTTGGATTACTAGCGACGGTGTCTAGATGATGTTGATTTAGTGATATGGAGGCCATACATGGATTGTGAGGCATGGGATACTGATCATCTAGAGATGCCATTTGTATGTATGCCTCAGTATCTAATAGGTTGGACCCCTTTTATTATAGAGATATTTTTGGCATTGTGAGTATAGAGACAGTATGGATATACTCGGGGGATGCCTCAGGGTGTTGTGTACTATGGGTAGCGCAAGGATGATCTTAGATGGGGGCCATGCATAATTTCGTATCAGGTGGCGTATACAAAATATACAAGGTTATAGCCTAAGGCATGGGATTACAGGCTAGATATTACTGATGTAGGGATGTCAGATGAGTACTTGCGCATTTTCACACACATCCATTTCCTCATTTTAAATGTCCAGATGAGTCGGCGCCCATTATGATGGCGTTGTAGCCAGGAGGGATGAGATAGGAGGATGTGCGAGGGGGAGCAGGCAATTGGAGGAGAGGAGAGGGGATGAGGAGGAGAGTGGAGAGGGAGAGAGATCCGATGATGATGATGGAGATGATAGCAGAGATGGTGGAGGGTAGGAGCAGAGGCTAGTGAGACTGAGGCTAGACATTTTGGGTAGTATACAGATCATGCGAAGGCTGAGGACTGGTATGGCAAGCACATATAGTTATGTTGCAGGCCCAGGTACAAAAACTTTAGAGGCAACAGGCATAGTTGCAGAGCTAGTTGGTTCAGGCTTAAAGTGTTGTAGGGCAGTTATAGGCACAACTTGCACCAACAGAGGTGCAGATATAGGCATAGACGTAGGCACCTCCTCCTACCCCGAACCCACAGGTGGCCCAAGTGGTAGCAGAGAGATTCATTCAGATGGAGGGCATTAGAGGCCAAGGGGGTGGTTGAGAGACTTATGGGCATTGTTGAGAGTACATCTATGTGGGAGGCCATTGCAGAGTGATTTGAGATTGCTAGGGAGGCCGAGCATTACAGGATTAGATATGAGGAGTTGTTCCCTCCTGATCGCAAAGAGCCTTACCCTCGGTCACATAGAAGATCCAAGAGCATATCAAGGACTATGACACACAACAGAGGGGTCACAGGGCCTCAACAGGATCCCGACGTAGGGGGTAGTGGTAGGCCACCATCCTCTAGACCAGCTACATCAGGGGGCTTGACCAGCTAGCCTTTATATGTGATGTTTATTGATGCAGTATTATTGATGTACTTCACTCATGTATATCTTTTGTGGAGCATGTATATTGATTTTGATCATATCCCATGTATCTCTCTAGACTTTTCAGTTTCATTGGACATTGGAAATTTGTATTTATTTTTGATGAGCGATGATATGCAACGGTGGCGAGTTTTGATGATGTGCATTTTTTATGTGATTATGTGATGATGATATGGATATGTGTTTGTTTGTATATGCTATGAGATGGATTTGTGATCTTTTTGATGGTTTTATGACTAACCTGTGATGCAGGAGGATTCTTATAATGATGATTTGTGATGCATACTAATGATGTAATGCAGGTGGATGACCTATGATGTGATTATGAAAATATGCAATGGGATATATGATATGTTTATGAAAAATGAAATATTTTGCAAATGATGTGGAAATGTAATGTATGTATGAATTGTTATTTTTTGATTTTTCAAATGCATAAATAATGATGATGTGATGGAAAATGGATGTTGTGTTTATGAAATGCATCATGAATTTGGAAATGCTATAAAATGATATGTGATATAGGTCAAATGTTATGTGAAAAGTGAAAAATATGATATAATAATGGGATAAAGCGAAATGAACGTGATTAATAATAATGAGATGTATGATAAGATTATAAATGATATGTAAGGAAATGTGATGAAATGATGATGAAATGATAATGATAAATGAAATGACAATGAAAAATGAAATGAACATGATTAATAATAATGAGATGTATGATACGATTATAAATGATATGTAATGAAATGATATGAAATGATGATGATATGATAATGACAAATGAAATGTACGATAATGAAATGATGGTAGTGAAGATGATACATTGTAAGCAACTATGCAAAATGAAAATGATAAGTAAGATATTAATGATATGAGGATGATAGTTAATATGAAAATGATATGAAATACCGAATGGATAAATGAAGATGATATAAAATGATCAATGGTATGTAATGAAATGATAATGCATAATGATGGATAAATAAATGATAAATAATCCAAATGATATGAAAATGAATGAAATATGACAAACTATATGATATGTACAAGACCTAGATGAAATGATAATGATTAATGAAATGATGATGAAGATGAAAGAATGATAATAAAACAAATGTTCGAATGTCCTTCATAGATAGTCCAAAGAGACATGACAATCGTTGATGTTTTTGTTCATCCTTTCAAAACTCTGATGCAAATCCAGTATGCAGATATGTACAATGATCTAAATGAAATGCAACTAAACGAAACCAACCATTTTTTGAGCCTTTCGTTAGCTTTCTTGAATCACCATAGAGCATTTTTAAAATGTTGGAATTATGTACAAGCATTAGAGGGGAAATTAGCACCAATGATGACCTAAGTACAACTTTCATGATTTGTGATATAGCAAGTGAACACAAGCATTGAGGTATAATTGAACCGATGACCTAAGCATTTCTTGCATAAACAGAAAAAGATTAACTATTTTCTGATGCAAATTGGAACTGTCATCAATGATACACTTTAGAAACCATGTCTCGTGACATATTTGCACCAGATGGATAGTTAACCTCAAGACAACAGATAAAGAAAAATCATCCTCTTTCCTTGCCACTCTAGTTCGGTACATCATCGAGTGTGATCCAGAGGGATGGTATTGAAAGTCAAACAACCATTGTTCAAAATATAATACTGATATTCCAAACATTATTCAGATTTTAGATCATCCAAATATGTGTTATGATATGGTACTTGTTGAAAACTGTTGGGATATGGATCGATGATTGGATAGTTGTTCATGTGATTTTATTGTTTGTTCACATGATTAGGTTTTATGTCATTTTCTAGCTATCTCAGTAAAATCTGAAAGTTGATTTCCCCCAGTATGTCAATGTTTGCCCCCAAGATTGACACAACTTGCTAAAATGAATATGTACAATAATCAAGCCATGGTAAGACATTATCGCTCTAGGAAAATGATGGCAGTATGATGTTGTTATGGCCCTAAGATGATGGGGAAAACATGCATGAAATGAAGGCTGAAAAGCTAAGTCTAGAACATGAGCTAATAGATGGAGAGCTACAAATAGTGTTTGTTTGCCATATTTTCACTATCTATTTTTTATTGCATTTTTCTAATTTATTTTTTATTTTTCTTGTCAATAGACTGCGTGTTGCTAGGTTTTCACCCAATGATATTTTTTATTTATTTATTTTTTTTTTGATTTTTTTTTTCAGGACTTTTTCTTATTTCTTTTTGTGGTTTTTTTTTAGGACTTTTTTCTGTTGTTTTTGTGTTTTTTTTAGGACTTTTTCTGTTGTTTTTGTATTTTTTAAGGACCTTTTATGTTGTTTTTGTATTTTGTCAAGACTTTTATGGATGATGATAACCACTTCAGACATAATACTTCTTCAAGTGCATGTTGTTGATGGTTTCGTCAAACAGGTCCCTGTCTGGTATTGACAACTTGTAGGCTCCTAGAATGTAGAGTACGATAACCACATAAGGACCCAACCAATTTGGTTCAAACTTTCCTTTCTTCTCTCTGTCCTATTGATTTCATGGGTTTTCCTTCAAAACAAGATCACCAACCTGAAAGGTACATGGCTCGAATCTATGATTATAGCTGCGAGACATCATCTGTTGATATGCTTTTAATTGATCAGCTGCTTGTTGTCTCTTCTCATCGAGGAGTTCCATCTCTTGCAGTCAGGAAATTTTGTATTCATCATTTGTTGTGAGACCCTTCAATGATACCCTGAGTCATGGGATCTCAACCTCTAGTGGAAAAATGGCTTTTGTTCCATAGAAAAGATCATATGGTGTTGCTCTTGTTGGTGTTCAGATACTAGTTCTGTAGGCCCATAATGCAGGATTGAGTTGAACATGCCAATCTTTCCCTGCATCATTCACAGTCTTCTTCAAGATCTTCAATACATTTTTGTTTGAGGCCTTTGCTTGGCCATTCCCTTGTGGATAGTAAGGTGTTGAATATTTGTGCTCAATATGGAATCTCTCACAAAGTTCATCAACATCTTGATTCTTGAATGGTCATCCATTATCTGTGATGATGAAGCTAGGAATATCATACTGACAAATGATATAGTTGAGTATGAATGATGAGATTTGTTTGTCGTTAATCTTAGTGAGAGGTATTTCCTCAATCCACTTGGTAAAGTATTATGTTGTTATGATAATGAACTTGTGTTTGTTTGATGATGAAGGATGAATCTTGCCAACTAGATCCAACCCCCATTGAGAGAATGGCCAGGTCAGCATGAACAATTGTAGTTCTTGTGCTGGTGCATGGATGAGATTCCCATGTATCTGACATTTTGAGCACTTCTTCATAAAAATGAATGATTCTCTTTCCACTATATGCCAGTAGTAACCCATTCTAATCAATTTCTTAGATAAGGTTAGTCCACTTGAATGAGTACCACAAATGCCACCATGAACTTCCTATAAAGCCTTGTCAGATTTGTCACGTTCAAGACATCAAAGTAAAGTACCATCAAGACCACGATGATAAAGGGTGTCAGCGATAAGATTATAGTGAGAGGATTGGGGAATAAAGTTATGCTTTTGATTACGAGATAAGTCAGGTGGTAAGATGTCATTTTTTAGGTAGGCATAAATCTTTCCATACCTAGGTGAATCAAATCCTACTAAGTGGCAAATGATTTGGCTTTCAAGTGTGTCATAGGTAAGTGCAAATGATTGTTCCACTAGAAATTCATAGCGAGCCTGATTTTCTAGGAGTTGTAGCAATGATGCAATCGTGGCTATGGTGTTAGATGCTTTGTTATCAAGTCTTGGAATCTTTATGAACCTGATATCCATGAAGTATTTCTTGAAATCATCAACCATTTTCTTGTATGGCAATAGTTTGTCATCTTTGGTCTGATAATCATCATTGATCTGATTAATGATGTAGACACCTAAAAATGACCTAGGCCTGGAAGCTTCATTTCTACCACTTTCGTCCTAGCATAATTATGACATTTAATTATGTCCTTGGTCCACATTCGACTATTGATTAAATAATTCATAATTATTTAATTAATTCATGTCCTTTTATTCTTCCACGTTATTAAATAAATAAAATTCTGTTTATTTTATTAAATATAATCATTAATTCTGAAGTCTTCCTTAATTAAGAAATAGATTTGTAGGATTTGTTTAATTTACCCACTTATTCATTTATTTAACTGTGATTATTAGAGTAAAATGGGGTTTGTTTGTTTCATTGTGTAATACTTCAATTGTTTTAATTAAATGAATTGATTGATTTATTTAATTAGTGTCTTATCTTCTAAATTAAATAAAATTTAATTTAATTGTTTAATTTATAGTGATATTCCTCTCATTTTAAATAAATTAAATTATTTAAAATGTCATCTTAGTCTTAACTTTCAGCTCATTTTGGTAAATAATCTCAAAATGGATTATTTATTATCTCACTCAGTTCACATTTGGAATTAATTTAATTCCAAATTGGTAACTTTCCTCCAGAAGTTGAGTGATTGGGCGGGTTCTTGGTCCTTCTCAAATTGATCTTTAGTCTAATCTTTATCTTCCTCATTTTCAAAAATCTTTATTTTCAAATTAGTTTCTTCATTTATTCTCCACCGTTGATCTGATTCTCTAAGATATTATCTTGACTGTTCAATTAATGAATTTCCCCTAACCCTAATTAGGGAGTCTCAGATTTAATCTGGACCTCTCATTTTAGGTTTTGTTCGAAATGCAATCTCACCTGTCCATTCAAAATGGAATTTTCTATAAAATGCCATTTTACTCTCACTTTTTGATTACACACACACAAGTAGACATATTATAGGTGTATTATATACTTACTCGTTGGCACACTTAGATTTCCATAGCAATTGCAGCACTTATTATCTTCATTTGATCAAGTCTTAGCATATTTAGGCATTGTCAATCATAGTCATTTAGGCAATAGGCATTGGACATTTGTGAAAATCCTTCAAAGCTTGGTGTAGGACATAGGCATATATTTGCAGATTGCTCATTTTTCTAATATGAGGGCAACACATGAACCAACAAGCAAGGAGGTGTTACGAAGGTGAATCATGGAGGTTGCAACAACTATTTGGTATACTTGTTTTATTTACGTTTGCTTCCTTTGTTCTTTGTAATTACTTTGGGTTTTGTCTTTTGTATTGATTTGATAACTTGAATCTAAACCTAAAAGAAATCCTCAGATACAAATGACTAACTATGATTCACCATAAACTTGTAGTTCTATGATCCTCCATTCTAATGCAATCTTGAGTCAATTGATTAAAGCTTCATATTCAACTATGTTGTTAGTGCATGGAAACATTAGCCTATATGACCAAGGAATGGTGTGTCCTTGAGGGGTGACAAAGAGTATTCCTTCCCCCGATCCATGTTGAGTGTAAGAACCATGAAAGTATAATGACCATGATTGTTTGAATTATGTAGTGAAGACATCAACATCTGCAAATTCAATGTGCATGGGATGCTCTGCTTGTAGTGGTGCTTCAGCTAGTTGATCAACAATAACTTGTCCTTTGATTGCTTTGCGATCAAAATAATGAATGTCAAACTCACTTAAGATCATGACCAATTTTTCTAACCTTCTTGTTAATGTAGCCTTGCTCAATAGATACTTGAGTGGATCAATCTTTGTAACAAGATTGATTGTAGGAGCTAACTTGTAGTGCTGAAATTTCTATGAGGCAAAGACTACTGCTAGACAAGCCTTCTCGATGAAAGTGTAGTTGAGTTCATGACTTGTTAACATTCAGCTGATGTAATAAATTGCATGCTCCTTTCCTGTAGAGTCCTCCTGTGCTAATAATGCCCCCAAAGATGTCTCTGTTGCATAAATATATAAGAGTTTCGATTTGTCTGGATTTGGTGGTACTAAAATCAGCGGGTTCATCAAGTATTGTTTGAATTGTTGAAAGGCCATTTCACACTTGTCATCCCATTTCAAAGGAACATTTTTATGCAATAGATGTGTGAAAGGTAGAATTCTATCTATCAATTGTGCATTGAACCTTCGTATAGATTGAAGTTGTCCTTGTAATGATCTTAACTGATTGATGTTCCTTGGTGGAGGCATTTCCATGATTTCCTGCACCTTGGCAGGATCTACTTCAATTCTTTTTGTTCATAATATGTATCCCAACAGCTTTCCTGATGTGACCCCAAAAACACATTTCTTGGGGTTGAGACAAACTTTTAACTTTTCTAACCTTGTTAACATTTTGGATAACACTTCAAGATGTCCTTCTCTTGTGTTTTATTTTTCCAATTTATCATCTACATAATCTTCCATTAATGTGTGCATCATGTCATGGAAAATTGTAGTCATGGATCTTTTATATGTAGCCCTAGCATTCTTTAGACCGAAAGGCATGATGTTCCAACAATAAGTCCCCCATGGACATGTGAAAGTTGTTTTGTCCTGGTCTTTAGGTGTAATCTTGATTTGGTTGTAACCAGAAAAACCATCCATTAACTTGAATACATGGCATGGCTAGCTGTCAGATCAACTATGGTATCAATGTTTGGAAGTGGGAAGTCATCCTTAGGAAATGCTTTATTAAGATCTCTAAAATCTATGCAAACTATGATATGTCCATTTGGTTTGGACATAGGAACAATGTTGGAGATCCATTCTGCATAGTCGATTGATCTTATAAATCCCACATCAAGGAGTTGTCCGAGTTCTTCTTTAACCAGTTGTGCAACATGAGGATGCATCTTTTTGAGTTTTGGTTTCATAGGCTAAACTCCTAGTTTGATGGACAAGTGATGCATTATGAGATTGGGATCAAGAACTGGCATGTCTGTTTAAAGACTAGGCAAAGTTGACTTGATTTTCTCTTAGAAATTTCATGAACTCAGGTACTTCTTTATCTGTCATTGATGCAACTAACTTTAGAATCCTTGGTTTTTCTGTATTTTGAAGATTAACCTCTTTTGTAGGCTCAATCAAGATAGGCAATCGCTCATGATAGTGCTCGGGGAGAGTGTCAAGCTTCCCATCATTTGGTGCCTTAAAAAGGTTTTCACCATCTAATATGCTCTTTATTTTATCTTTTGTTTGATCTAACACTGCTAGATTCTAGTTTTCACCATTAGATCTTTCCTTTTTATTTTACTTTTGCAGTTAGGAGACTTGACACTCTCCTGATTAAAGACTCTATTGCAAAAATCAGTAGTGGAACAATCATTTGTGTCGTATGTGGAATGGAAGTTCACGATAGATTCATCACTTGGAAACATAGGTATATCGATAGGTTCAGATAAATCCCAGTCAATGAGATTGAGATGGATTAAAGGTAGCAGTTCATTGGGCTGCGTGAAATCAGCTATGGTTATGACCATAATAGAGTTGTATGTAGGATCTGAGGTATGAGGCAGATTAATGATGGTATTGTTCCCATGATAGTCTTGTTCGTTTAAATCCGACTCAGTATCATTAGAATCATAGTTGCCTTGTAGTTCAGATCCTTGCAGTTGGGACCCTGACCCTTCACCTTTGATTAGAGTTGGGGTATACTTGTGTATCACATCAACCTTTTTGTCCCTCCAGAACTCATCATTGTAGATGGTGTCCCATTCATATTCACCAGAGTCTGTGTTAGAGTTATTATCCACAAAATTATGAATTGTTGTCAAACATGCTTCTCTTGTATCATAACCTTCTTGCAATGTGAGGATAGTATCATGCAACTGCTTGGATGTTCTTTCTTTTGAGTTAGTATCATAGCCTAGTCATGTTTTATCTATTGCAACAAGTCCTGGAAGGTGAATAAGCTCAACTACTCCTTTTCTCTTTCTAATAGGACCATTACCATCATAGCCCATCATTTGCATGATTGAATACCCTTTACCATATTAGTTAGTTGGTATTTTTACATTGAGGACTATTTCATCTTTATCTTTATAGAGCCAATTTATAACTTCTCTATCCTCAGGATCTTCCATGGGGAATTTTTCTTTGATAAATCATCCATTAAACTTTGTACTTGGCTCTGTTGGTGGTTGCGTTGAGGTTGATGCTACAAATATCTGATGTTGTGTGATAGAAGGTTTCCCATGTGACCAAGGAAATGTAGGTATATTAGCAAGACAAAGAGAGTACTCCCCAACTCCATTTTCCTTGAACCATAGTTTTCTATCAAAGCTTTTGGTTAACTGACTGATTTGTGTATCAACTTTGGAAGAAGTACTAGTAGGAGCTTCTCGATTGTTGGGAACCAAAGTATCTTGACTAGCTTTGATGTTGGCATAAGTTTGACTATTTGAATTATCAGCTGGTATTGTGATCTCATGTCTTTCATAAGGAAACTTAAGACATTGATGATATGTGGACGGGATAGCTTGTATTTTGTGGATCCAAGGATGACCCAACACGATTATGTATGCAAGATCACAGTCTAATACTTGATAGAAAGTATTCTTGATAACAAGTCCCACTCTAATTGGCAGGATGATTAAACCATTGGATGCTCTTTCCTCATCATCATAGGATTTAATAGTGATATTTCTTCCAGGATCAATGGAGTCCTCAGAAAATCCTAAATCCTGAACTAACTTCATGGTACATATGTTCAACCTAGCCCCTCCATCTATTAGGATGTGTCTGACATGAAACTTGTAGATCATGACTTCTAAGTATAGTGATGAATTATGGGCATGAATTATGAAAATGTCATATTTCTTGGAGAATGAGAGGCATGTGGGTGATGACGAGTGTCCCACCATGGCTTGAAATCATTCCACATCCAGATCAGTGGATACAGTTGTTTCAACAAGGACCTTTTCTAGAATTTCCTTATGTGCTGGGGAAATCTTCAGGAGTTCTAAGATAGAAATCTAAGCAGGAGTTTTTCGAAGTTGATTGACTAAGTCATATTGATGTTTTGGTGGGGGCACAATGGATTTTGAAGAAGCACCCTTTAAGACAACTTTAGCTTGTTCCCTTGTTGTTGTGTTGACTTGTCTACATTCCATCTTTTCCTTAACTTTAATAACATTGACCTACTTGTCGTCAGTGTAGATATGGTTGATTATATTATCATTGATATGATTCACACTTTTTCCAGAAGAATCACCCTTTTGATAGTTGGGAAAAGGGTTGTGAAATTTTTGGTGGTCTTCGTTTGATTGTTGGTGTCCTTCTATTGTGATGGTGCCATTTTCGATTAAGTCTTGAATGAAATTCTTCAAGGCTTGACAATTATTCATACGATGGCCCTTGCACCAATGATAATCACAATAGTATGCATCATTCCATGATGGAGGCTTCACACTGGGTTCAAAGTTCCGTTGAGGTGGCAAAGTAAGAACATTTTTAGCCATCAACTCTTTGAATGCATATTCTAAAGATTGACCCAATGGATTAAAGGTTCTTTTGCTAGAGAAGAATGAAGATCGTTGTGGATTTGTGTTTGAGGTATTTCTTAAGGTATTGTTGTTGTTTCCATGGTAACCTTGATTGGGAGTAGAATTTTAATTCACGTTGTTCCTCAGAGGAGGAGGATTTTTTCTTTGATTTGTGACTAAATTGACGTTGTTATAATTATTATAGCAAGGAGCACTTGGAGTAATAAGAACAAATGGCTTAGTCGAGACATGATTTGCATCTACAACACCATCATTCACCACATTTTTGTTGCGAGTCCAAAACTTAGATTTTTCATTGTTGTTGTGGTGATTTGAAGAGCTAGGATTGTCCTTATCAAGTTTTATTATCCCTCTCTAGATTAAGGCACCTTCAATGGTGATGGAATTTTCAATCAATTTCTGAAAAGAGGGAGGACAATGAGGATTAAGACTATAGCTCATCTCTTGATCTAAGTTGTTTATGAAAGTGGTGATATTTTACTTTTCAGGAACATGATGTGGGTATCTAGCAAACAATCTTCTCCTTCTCTGAAGAAATGTAATGAATGGTTCACTAGGTTTTTGTTTAGCCTTGCAGAGATCAATCATGGTTATTTGATGTTGTATGTTGTAGGAATATTGTGATATAAACTCATTAGTCAATTCCTCAAATGTCTTGACAGATGGTGTGATTTTTGATAGCCATTCCATAGATTGGCCTCTAAGACTCCTAGGAAACAAACACATCAAGTATGTGTCCTCATGGGAAAACTCTAAAGTCATATTTTAGAAGTCTCCAATATGATTGATTGGATCCAATTTCCCATTATACCAATCAAATTTTGGAACTTCGCAGTGTTTGGGAAACGGGATCATGTTGAGACGTCGGTCAAAAGGATGAGGAAAAATGTCATCAAGAGCATATGTCTTCGTTGTGGTTCCCCCTTGCATGTCTTTAATTTTTCCTTGTAGAGCTTTAATCTATTGAGACAAGGCACTAAGATCAGACAAGGGTGTTTCATCAAGACTTCTCTTTAAGTTCTTAGTATCAAAATCATGAGGCAATTTAGCTCCTTTGTCAGCCAAATACAGGAAATATTTCTCTTTGTTGCACTCTAAAATATTTTTGAAGGCTTTGTGAAATTTGGGATCTTGCTTGGCCTCTCTAAGGTGACGTTCTTCATCTCATTCATCATCACTATCTACAAGAGTTTTTCTCATGTCCCTGTATTTGTTGTAAGGAAATGGATTTTCTTCTCTGTTATCCATGTTGTTGTTGAAAAGGGGATTATGAATCACACTATAAAGGGGATTACTAATCTCACCTTCTTCTTGAGTTTTTCACGTACAATCTTCTTGTTGAATATCCTCTTTCAGCTTATTGTATTGAGATCTTGTAAAAATAGGCATATAATTTTGAAATGTTCTTCTAAACTTAGATCACAATTTGATAAGTGCGAGAATGATGGTGTTTTGATCCAATAAGATGAAAATATTATGATATGATCAAATATGTTCCTAATTCATGATTGTGGCTTCCAATGATGGTGTCAGAATCTTGCTGGGGAAGTTGAATCAATAATCAAAAAATTGTTTGAAAGGTGCACTTTTAAGATTTGATCCTTGTTTTTTAAGAATGATAAGTATATCAAATAGCCTAATTAAACTCAGTGAAGGATTTTGCTAGGATTTGTTGGATATTCAATGGAAGGTTGTGGTAGATAATCAAAGTTGAGAGGTTGATTATGATTGTGTCATTGTGACATAGCTCTTCTCTAGAAATAGGCTCAGGAATATAAAAGCTCTACAACATACTCGTCGATAAATCCCCTAACAAAATCTTGGTACCTATGGAGAAACCTGCGGTAATGGAGCAAGACATTTTGACTTTTATACAAAAACTTTCTTTGTTGCAAGGTTTTCTTGTAACCTAAATGTTTCTTGGGTTTCTTGATCCTATTGACAATCAATTTCCTGACAAATTTGGTTGATTTCCACTTTCTAAGCATGGGAGGAGTGTCAAGATGCTACTGGACCAAGGATGTTACAAGCTCAGATCTATCAAAAGTAAAAATTCTGGAAAGTGACAGATGCGCTACTCTGTTCCCTATATGCACTGGAGAAATAGGCAAATGCATTAAAGAAATAGTAAAATCTGCTACAACAGACCTCAGATGCGCTACAATATGCCCTAGATGCACTAAAATAGTTGTCTGATGTAATTTTTTGAACAGTTTTGAACAATTTTAGCTGAATTTTTGCATGTTCATTTTGGATGATCTTTTATCTGAATTAATGTGATTGAAAACAAAACAAACTTTTTGAAAACAGTTGTTATTAATCCCTATCCTAAACATCAAGTGTATGTTTAAAATGTTTTTCAAAAAGTGTTTTCACAGGGTTTACACATAACAGACAATTCAGGCAGACTCACTCTTAGTACTCAAGTAGGTCATCATAATAATAACAACCCACATCTTAGAACTGTGTTGACTCACATAGTCGTGTCACCCCAGAAGGGGTGCTCATGTTTTTATCTTTTCTAGGCGCGTACTTAGAGTGACGGAAGTGGATATCGGATCCCCTGAGCAAATGGTCTGTGGCAATTATATGGTGAGTGTCTTGGGGGAAGATTCTTCCCTCCCCTTGCACTATGATTATTAGGATGTTTAGAAACTGACACAGTTGGCTACTACACTAGGTTCTTAGTAAGGGTTTATGTTCATAGTGGCAATAATAAACTACCTCAGGAGACCTCCCAACCCTTACAACAAAGGCTTTGGGGATGGTTATCTTGCACACTACCAGAGAAAGTGGGTTTCCCCATATTTGCTATAAATTTTATAGTGGGGTGGAATAACCTAGCTTTGGTTTGAACCCACTTGGGTTGTTCCTCTTAGATGAATACTTTTTCCCACAAGAGCAGGCCCTCTAAAGGATGTAATAAAGCATTAAAGTTGTAGAAATTGAAAAGGCAAGTCTAGAATTTTGATCACCCAGTTAAGGGGAGAGCATAAACCTATTGCCATAGACAAAGCAAATAATGTTCTTTTTAAAGCCCAAATGACAATGATTTAATCTTTGTGAAGATGTTGCTTCACAACAAGCATTGGATTCATTTTAACTACAAAACCAATATGTGGTGACTACCCTAGGATTGCTTCATTTTAAATTCCATGTCTATCATAGGATTGGTTCATTTTAAATTGTTGTGTCTACCTAGGGTTTCTTCTTTTTAAGCCATAAAAGGTCCTGTCTGTGAAAGGCATCAGACTCAAAACCTTGTTTAGTTACAACATGCATGCACTAAAAGATCATACATATGCGCTAAAATAGACCTCATAAACGCTGCAAAAAATCATAAATACGCTAAAAGAAATCCTAAATGTGCTAATTTAAGAATGCATTTTTTTTTACACAATTTTAACTGAAGTGAGCTAAATGGATTCACTATTATGTTCCTTAGATGTGCTAAAGAAATTGTCGAATGTGCTGAAACAGTTCCTGGATATGTCGAAAGACCTGCAAAAGTGCTGAAAGAAGCCCTGGATGTGCTAAGGAAACATGATTTTTTTTGGAAATCCGAACTCCAGAACATGAAACTCTATCAAAAAAAAAAACTTGCAAGTAGATGTTAAAAACGGGGAAAATGCCCGATGGTGGGTGCCAAAAATGTATGATCGATTTTAAGTGTGCAATAAATGTAGATTAAAAATAAATAAAACACACCAATGCCACATTATATTGAAGAAAACTTAATTAAAAGATAAACAAACTCTTAAACAATAGTTTCTTCAATGACGTCCCATTGTCATCTATCTCCAGTGATTTTGTCGATTCTAGCTTGCTCTCAGATCGTGTGCTAGACTCAACAAATAGTCTTCCTAGAGAACGAGATTAAAGATGATGATTGAATGCTATGCTAAGACATAATTATGTTGATGCATGATTGCTAGAATGTAAGATTACAAAATGCTATGAATGCTAAAGCTAATAATAACAATGCTAAAATGCTAATCATCTGAATCCAACTAATCTCTAATGTCTGTCTCTAACCAATGCTTGGATTTGCAGGGGTATTTATAGAGTTTTTGAAGGCTTCTAATTGGCTGATGTGATCAATAGTTGAAATCAAGCTTGTCAAGATGAACGGTGAGAGATTTTTGAAAATTGAGAGAGAGATGGAAGGTTTCCTCCTACATATTTTTTCCCATTCAGAACTAAGGGAAAGTTACCATTTAATGAGTGAGTTAAGGATAAATCCCATAAATAAATAAATAAATTTATTTAATTACATGTGATGATGAATTTAGAAGTTTGCATAATTAAATAATTAATATTTGATTCTGTGAGAAATGAAAATGGAAGGTAATTAAATATTTAAAATATTTAATTATGCATGAGAGATGAAAAGGTGTTAAATTAAATATTTGTGATATTTAATTTAACTGTGAGATGAAGAAGGTTTTTGGAGGAATATTCCATTATTTGAATTCAAAAATTCAAATTTAGAATAACATGATAATTAATATAAATAAATTATAAAATTTATTTAATTTAATTAAGAGGAAGATGTCAATAATAAAATAAATTTATTTATTTAATTAAGGTAGAAGAATTATAAAAGTGAATGATATAAATAAATAATTAAATTTATTTATATGTAGATGACTTTAGAAGATTAATTAATTAACAAGCTTGATTAATTGTGACCATTTTTATATGTATACATTATCTATCATCCTTCATCACAAAACAACATTGTATAATCAGATTTAAATTAGTCTCATCAATAAAATTTGTCATTCTATTTGACTTAGTTGTTACCCTTGGCACTCTCCAAAATAGATCAAAGTCTAATCAAAACTTTCACACTTGTATGCCCATTTTAACAAGATCCCAAAAGCAAAAACTCAAAGAAAAGGAAATTGAAACACAAACTACCATGGTTGAAGGTGAAGAAAATCCATTTTATAGATTCCACCAACTTGAAAATGATGAAATCATTGAGGACATTCAAACAGCTCAACAAGATCGCAAATCCCACAAATTCATGGGAAATATTTTTGAAAAAGATGGAGAGAAATAATTTTTAATGCTGGAAAACCAATGTTTGAAATTTCCTAATGACTTTGATGTTACTCAATTGAAAGAACCTCCTAAAAGAATTGAAATTGATCCACCAAACACAAATCCAATGGCTGCCTTAACTAATCAAATGACAAATCTGCAACAACTTCTTGACATGCAAAGAGGAACTACAAAAAGATACTTGTTGCAAGAAATTTTCCCATATCCTTTTGACTAAACTGTCAACACGATTCATTTTCCTAAGCATTGTGAATTTCCAAAGTATGATAAATACAATGGTAAAACTGATCCTATAGATCATGTAAGGGAATTTCAAACCATGAGCTTGGAATTTGCACACAAAGAGACTTATTTGATGAGATTATTTCCACAAAGTTTAGGTGGACAATGCATGGAATGGTTCTCCAAACTTCCACCAGGTATTAAGTCCTTTGAAGATCTAGTTAATAAATTCATCACCCAATACTCCTACAACATCCAACATGAGATAACCATGAAGGATCTTTTTAACACAAAAAAAAAGAAGGGTGAATCATTTTTCATATTTTTACAAAGATGGAGAAGATTGTTTGCTAGATATGCTTGTCCCATACCTAAAAAGGAAAGGATGGAAATCTTCATTGAAAATATAAATGATGAGATGAGATATAAACTTGAATTGCAATGTCCACCCACCTTTAAAAAGATGATTGATAATGGACTCAAAATTGAAGAAGCCTTGGTCAAGAGAGGAGTTTTAAAAATTTGCAATGAAGGAAACAACTCAGAAAACTCTTCCAATCATTATAACAAAAATTATAAACCAAAATTCTAGAAAATAAATAAAAATGTTGGTAACAATGATGCTACAATTGAGACACAAAATGCAAAACTAGTCTTTAACTTTATAGCTGCTACCTCTAAAAACAATCAAAACACCAATCAAAACAACAATCAAAACAATACTAAATCTAAACCACCACCATATTGAACATCATCAAATCGAAGAAGATTTACACCTTTGGGACAATCACTTGAATCATCATTAAAGGAACTTCTTGCAGCCAAGCTTATAACATTACCATAGGCATCAGATTGGGAACCAAGAGTTAAACCTTCATGGTGGAATGATGCAAATTATTGTGATTTTCACATAAAAAAGGGCCATAAAGAAAATGATTATATGCAACTAAAAAATTTGGTACAAGATTTGATTGATAGAAAAGAAATTCTTGTAGAAGGACCTCAAACGAATAATGATCATGGAGCATTCAAGAATCCTTTACCTAACTATGAAAAGGGGGAGTCCTCTTCATCAAACACCAAAGGGAAAAATGTGAACTATGTTTATGATTCTACCATTTTCCATATTGAGGTAGTTGATGATCAAACTAATGACATTGAAATCAATGACCAACGAGACCTTATTGTAGTTGAGAATCAAATTAGTGATATCACAATTGAGCGTGAACAAAACATTGGTACAGCTGGTAATCAAAACAATGACAGTGTTACAACTAAAACTCAATTCAATGACATCAACATCAAATCAAACCAAATCAATGGCATCACACAAGACATGGCTGCAAATTATAATCAAATTAATGTCATTAAAATAAGAGAAAAATGATATTACCAACCAGTCAATGCAATCACAAGAGGGCAGGCCAAAGTAATATTGAAAGGAGCTACGTCTAAAATACCTGTTGCCTCTTTTGCATCCAAAGAAGTTGTTGCCCCTTCAAATCAGTACAACATAGTTGACTGATTCCAAAAAATCCCAGCTCAAATATCCATATTGGAACTACTAAAAATTTCACCAGCTCACAAAGAAATTCTAGAACAAGCTCTAGTAGCCACCACAGTACCAAATAATCTAGAAAATTTTCCATTTCAAGCTATGGTGGGACATTTGACCGCACCTCATTTCCTAACATTTTTTGTAAATGATTATGTATCCCTCACCCATCCACACAATGCTACTCTCCACATTGAGGTTTTAATTCACAAACACCAGGTCAAACATGTTCTAATAGATGGTGGAGCTAGCCTAAATATCTGCACTTTAAAACTTATCTGTGCACTTAGATATCTAGAAAATACAATTGATGCTAGAAGAAAAATCACTATAAAAGCCTATGATGATGAAGAGAAATCCTCCCAAGGATTGATAGTTTTACCAATTCAAGTGGGATCAGTTGTAAAAGATATAACCTGCCAAGTGTTGGACAAGGAGTTGATATTCCATATACTCTTGGGACGTCCTTAGATTCATGAAATGCAAATAGTGTCATCAACATATCACCAGTGCTTGAAGTTTCCTTATAACGAGCAACAAATCACCATTTCAGCTAATTCCAACAATCCTCAATACTGAAACATGTTTAAAACAATCCAAGACACTTTTGTGCCACATAACAAGGAAGCTCACACTCCTAGTTCATCAAACAATGAAGGTCAAATCAGTTATTTGTCAAATCAGCCTAAGAAAAAGGTTCAGTCAAAAGACAAAGGCGTTGGTGATTCTACTCCATCAAATCATGAAAGTCAACTAAATTCCTTATCAAAACAATTTTAGAAAAAGATCTAGTTGAAATACAAAGGCATGGGTAAATATTCAATTGAGCAGTCCTTGTGTCTTTCACAGTTGCTACCTTCACCAAGATGGTATGGGCATCCATCCACATCAAGACAACCATCTTCACAACCAATCACACTCTTTGATGGTAATTTTGTAAAAGAAAGCACTCTAGTGATTGAATCAGAAGGAAAGGATGGTTTAAATTGTACAAAGATGAAGAATCCTCACAAGCATCAACTTCCAATGTTTTAATAGAGCCTTATGGTAAAGGGTTTACAATCCTAGAGAAGATGGGCTATGACAGAACAAGTCCTATCGGCAAAAGAAAAGAAGGCATTGTTGAACCAATTCAGCCTGTCACAATGAATGCCAAGGACAAAACATGACTAGGATATAGAGAAAAGTCAGAAGAAGAAACCAAGCAGCAAATTATTGAGTGAATCCTTCAATTGCGAGATAGTTCTGAAACAAATTCCAATGAATATGAATGGGACTCACTCTCTGAAGAATCTTGTCATGAAAAATAAATTGATGTGATACAAAGGTATGCACCAACATGTATGGAGGGACAAAGCTCAGGGTCTAGACCAATTGAATTTGGATCACAACATATCGATGACTCTAGCGAAGATGATCATACTTCAAGCGAGATAGATCACTCAAAGGAGTACCATCATAGACCTTGACATTTCTATTGAACACTTTGATGACATTTCCATCATCATGATACTCACCCCTTTTTACCTTAACCAATCTAACGATTCTTTACCATTGGTACACCCTGAAATAATTGACTGGGACCAAACCGAGCTACTTCATATACCTATCTTTCCAAACAATGATGCCATTGTGAACTTCCTTTGCTTTGATAATCGCGAAACAATTCCACCAGTGAATCTTATAATGAAGCTTTAGACAAGAGGAGTGCCAAATCTCTTAGCTGCAAAACAATGAATATAAAAAATAGATCTAATGGTGAAAACTAGTTAATGGTAGTACTAGATCAAGAAAAAGTAAAAATAAAGAGCACATCTAATGGTGAAAACCTCTTTGAGTCACTGAAAGATGGGAGATTTGACACTCTTCCCAAACACTATCATGAGAGATCTTCAGTACTGGTTGAGCCCACACAATCCATCAACATTGGTACAACTGAAACAATGAAGACCCTACAACTAATAGCATCCATGATAGAGGAAGAAAAACCAAGCTTTACTAATTTCTTTGAAGAGAGACAAATCAACTTTTCTTGGTCCTACGCTGACATGCCAGGCATGGATCCAAAGCTTATCATGCATCATTTATCCCTACCACCAGGAGTAAAACCAGTGAAGAAAAAGTTGAGAAAAATGCATCCACATATCACCCACCTGGTGAAAGCTGAATTGAAGAAACTATTGGATGCAGGATTTATCTGACCTATTGATTATGCTGAGTGGATTTCAAACATCGCCCCAGTCTCAAAACTGGACAATAGCATTAAGATATGTACTGATTTTAGAGATCTTAACAAAGCATGTCCAAAGGATGATTTTCCTTTTCCCAAGATCGACATCATCGTGGAATTAACAACAGGTCACACCATGTTATTGCTTATGGATGAATTTTCAGGCTATAATCAAATAAAAATTGCACCAGAAGACCAAGATAAAACCTCCTTCACATGCCCATGGGGTACATTATGTTGGAACGTCATGCCTTTTGGGTTGAAGAATGTTGGAGATACCTATCATCATACGATGACCACTGTCTTTCATGACATGATGCACACCTTTATGGAGGACTATGTAGATGACTTTCTAGCCAAATCATTCACTAGAGAAGGACATCTAGAAATCCTAGACAAAATCTTCACTCAGTTGGAGAAATTCAATATATGGTTAAACCCCAAGAAATGTGTATTTGGCATGACATCAACTAAACTTTTAGGATATATAGTATCAGCTAAAGGCATTGAGGTGGATCCTGTGAAAGTCAAAGTCATCATGGAGATGCATCTGCCTAAGAATATCAACCAACTCAGATCTCTATAGGGACAATTCCAATCTATTAGAAGGTTCATCGCACAACTGGCAGATAAAACTCATAATTTTAATCACTTGCTACACAAGAACGCTTCTTTCAAATGGGATGAAAAATGTGAAGCAACTTTTAATCGACTAAAATAGTATCTAATGTCACCACCTATACTAGTATCGCAAACTGAAGGAAAACCATTATTATTCTACATAGCAACAACAAAGGTATCATTGGGTGCTCTACTGACACAAGAAGATTTTGCAAGAAAATAAAGGGCTATTTATTACATCAGTAGAACCTTGAATGGCTATGAAATCAACTACTCATTTATTGAAAAATATTGTATGGTGTTAGCATTTTCTACTCAAAAACTAAGACACTACATGTTAACCCATACCATCAAACTTATAGCAAATATTGATCCATTGAAGTATCTACTTAGCGAAGCTGCCCTGATAGAAAGACTAGCCAAGTGGGTAATGATATTGAGTGAGTTTGACATTCAGTATGTGGACAAAAGAGCAATCAAGGGTCAAGTGATAGCTGATCAATTAGCCAAAGTACCATTGCAAGATGATCATCCTGTGAGCATTGAGTTTCTAGACGTAGATGTCCTTACCATGTTAGCACAATAGTGGATGTTATATTTTGATGGGTCTTACACACAACATGGGTTGGGTGTTGGAATCTTGTTTTTCATGCCTCAAGGACACACCATTCCAAAGTCCTACAGGTTAATGTTTCCTTACAATAACAACACGACTAAGTATGAAGCATTGATCATTGGTATCAAGGTAGTAGTCAAATGGAAGATCACAAAGTTGCAAGTTTATGGTGATTCCCAACTATTCATCAATCAGGTGAATGATGATTACTAGACAAAAGATGACAAATTGATGCCATATAAAAGAATTGTTGATGACTTCAAGAAGTACTTTGTGGAGATCAAATTTGAGAAAATTCCAAGAGGGGACAACAAAGTTGTTGATGCCATGGCTACCATCATTTCTCTCTTATATATACCTAAAAAATGAGCTCATTATGAATTAATGGTGGAACAGTTGTTTAACTCTACCTATGATAACCTTGAATCCCAAGTAATATACCATCTAGTCAAAGTTGACTGTTCTATCTATGGGAAGATCTACACATATCTAAAAGACAATATCCTACCACCAGATTTATCCCAAAATCAAAAATGTAACTTTATCTAACAAACAACTCAACATACCCTAATAACGGATATACTTTATCAACAAGGTCTCGATGGTACTCTCCTTCGGTATCTTGAACGTAATGAAGTTGAAAGCACTTTACGTGAGGTTCATGAAGGTATCTGTGGTACTCATTCAAGAGGTCTAACTCTTGCTAAGAAACTCCTATGCTTGGGGTATTACTGGACAAACATGGAGAGAGAATCCTTTCAATTTGTCAAGAAGTGCCAAAAATTCCAAGTCCATGGAAACTTGATACACGCACCAGCACAGGAATTGCAACCATTCACATCAACATGGCCTTTCTGCCAATGGGGACTTGACCTTGTAGGTAAGATTCATCTATAATCTTCCAATGGGCACAAGTTCATCATCACAACCACATAGTACTTTACAAAGTGGATTGAAGTTGTTCCCTTAACCACAATCACCAAAAAACAAATTGCATCCTTCATCCTAAATTACATTATCTTTCAGTATGGTATTCCTTAGTCCATTGTCACTGACAATGGTAGACCTTTCAAGAATTAGGATGTCCAAGAATTTTTTGAAAGGTTTCATATCCAACA
>VDFB02355767.1:0-49863 GCA_007258455.2 Sequoia sempervirens | reverse complement strand
AAAACCATGCAAGAAGAAACCAAAATGCTAGAGTGTATGCGTAGACCTCGTGTTATTGCTTGTCAATTGGAAGAAAAAATAAAATAGTGCATGAAAATCCAACACCCATGGAAATAAATTAAGAGGAAACACAACTTTCACCAAAACAAGAAATGAAACAAGAAAATTCAACTGCAATTGTCATAAAACCTCCCATTGTGATTAATTTGGATGTTGATGATGATGAAATTGCTAAAATTGATGAGGAGGTCCATATTGAGCTTAATGTTTTATTTTCAAAGCAAATGAATTACATGGGGCCAACTGAGATGCTCTTCCTGATGAGAGTGACCCACCATGTGTTGCTCCTGGAGATGATCCTAGTATGACACTTGTTGTAGTTCCCTTAGCTAGTTTTCTTCCTTCCATTTAAGATGAGCAAGATTGGGATGTAGACGACTTGCTTTAGGTTGGCTCCCATGTGTGATACTCATTTATGTTTGTTTCATGTGTTCTTTGTGTTTTCTTGCACGTAATGTGATCTCTCGTGTTGTGCTACTTGGCATGTTTTGTGTTTGTGAGTTTTCTTTGGATGGCCCTTGTTGCTCCTTTGGTGCAAGGATACAAAGGAAATGAATCTATTGTGTCATTCTTATAGTTGTATCTTCATTCTTTTATATGTCATAATCTTTGTTTCTATTTTTGGTCTTGTGTTTTCCTTTTGGGGATGATGCAAGGCATTGAGACATTTAGGTCTCTTCCATGTTGACCCAAAAGTTTTTTTCTTCTCTCTCTATGTGTCATTCCTCTTTTGTGTTCATCATTCCATGAGTATTTTTGGAATGATGTTAGTTCTAAGCTCTATTATATCATTGTAAAAAAGATGTATATTGACCCAGGATCCATGTATCCCTCAATTTTTCTTTCTATATTGTTTGTAGCGTGACACTTTGGGGGACACCCTAATGTAAGCAAATTGGTGATGACTCACTATCAAACTCAAATAGATCATACCTTAACAAAGAAACAACCCTTTGCAACACAATTCACTCAACTAGTTTCAAACACTCACAAATAGGCTTGTAGCCCTCAAAACCCAACTTTGCACAATATCTTTTAGAGAAGGCCATACAAAGGCCTGAAAAACATCAATTAAGACTTACCACAAAACCAACACAACATCCCCAAAAGGTTTCAAGTGACTTTTTTGTACCAATATTGTGATCCAATACATAACTCATGCTTTAGGCTACTCAATTAGCCCTCTTTTACAAAGGAAGTACTTCCTAAAATCCTTGCTTTCACCAAAAATCACTTGATAGAGTTAAATTGTGTTCCAAAACCACATAATCCATCACCATTTCATAGATACTCAACTTCTAGAATGTTGCACCATGAAACCTTCCTTTTACACACAAAACGCTAGGTTTTACTAAATCTCACAACACCCGGGCTTTCCAAATTCAACCAATGCTTCTAACAGACCAAAAATACCCTGCATAGGGTTAAAAAACCATAACATATGCTGTCCCTTCAACAACTTGACAAAAACCCTCTCAAACACCTCATTTTGACATGGGAAAACACCTTAACTAGCCCTAGGGCATCACCCAATTCATACAATCTTGACTCCTCTGCCTACAAACCCATGAGAACACCTAAATTTCAGTGTTTAGGAACCATTCCATGAGATACAGTAAGTATAGAAAGTGGAATGGGTAAGTTTTCCATTTTAGATGACCCTCAACCCTTAAATCTGTGTAACAGGGCAACAACAGTAAACTAATGAAATATCCCACACAACTAAATATTAGACTCTCAAAATTGAATCAAATGAAAGAAAACTCATGTATCTACAAAAAAAAAAGGATTCAGATCATTTAAAGCCTATACGGGTCCATAAAAGTATGAGAAAAGTTCATAAAACTCATAAATTTGCAGAAAAGAACATTGTGTTTGATATTGGAACTTCAATACATTCATCAACAACTGATGCTTGAGCCTTTTGAGGCTTCTTATACATGTTCCATTCAAAAACCAACAACCAAATGCCTATAACTATCCAATAAACTACCATGACCCTTCCTATTCCAAAAGTTGCATTTTTTGACAATTTTTGCTCTTGACAACATTTACATTTTTTGTGCAACTTTTGCTAACTTGACACCTATAACTCAAAACCACTCAATTACATTGCAAATAGTATTTTAGACCTTATTTAGAGTAAATAATCTCAAAACAGCCCTTACTACCCTAGACTCAACTACTGACCAACTTACTACATCTTCAAAAGATCAAATTTGCACTTAAGGGTTCAGGTGCTCCTGCACCACACCCCTTATCATGATGTGGCTTTATTTGGGAACATATCATTGGCATAGGGCTTTCCAAATAGGCTCTTGTGATATTTTTTTTGCATGAAATTTCTCATTTTTTCTACTTTAAAGTAATTGCTCATAGCATGGTGTTTAGCGATTTCTTTTAAGTGGGGGCATACATTGACTTTATTTTGCTTCACTTTTTCATAGGGACTGGACTTAGTGGTGTGTTGACATTGACATTGACATTTTTGCTTCACTTTGTTCCCAAGAATTGAACTTAGTGTGGAGTTGGCATAAAATTTTGATCATTTTGAAACACTTTATCAAATTTATTAGGGAGTGTAACTCTTGGTATGGTTATGGTTACACACCTAGTCAAAAAATGGTCCTCACTAGCCCATGTGCCTTCCAATTTGTGATTCACGTAGAAAATATCAAACTTCACTATTGTGTGTCATGAATTCCTTTTGTATGGGTCCTAACATAATACAACTTGTTAGCCCATACCCTCCTTTTGCATTTTATTTTGACATTGTATGTATGT
The DNA here is from genome assembly GCA_007258455.2 of Sequoia sempervirens. Lineage (NCBI taxonomy): Eukaryota > Viridiplantae > Streptophyta > Pinopsida > Cupressales > Cupressaceae > Sequoia > Sequoia sempervirens. The sequence goes on along the minus strand of VDFB02355767.1, from coordinate 47,019 downwards.
GTATGTTGTCTTGTTCCATATCATACATGCATGTTCCTTTATGCCTATACTTTTTCATCATATCTCTTCAACATTCGTACATCTGAACCCCTCTTTACATATATTTCTCTACTTTAGTGTGAGTCTAAGTGTAAGTTCATACTCTCACTTTAAAGTGGGGGATAAATATAGCATCATAAATTGTCACCCTTGACAATTTCACACTATATTTTTCTCCCCTTTAAGTTATTGGACCTAATCGAGCTCTTAATTTCCAAAATTATGCATTCCACAACTTATTTTGAATATTTTTTGACAATTTGCAAGCATAAAATCAACGCTCATTTAATACTTTGTCCCTACACTTTAAACACTCGAAAATAAGGTTGGGAAATTGGTGCCTAGGGCACTATGTCCCCCTATTTTTGCTCCAAATTCAAATATGTTAGTGTCAGCATTTTATTATTTGAAATTCAAATATTTAATGTCGGTTGTCGGGATTTAATTTTTGCGAAATTAGAATATTAGCATATAAATACCTAGTTATTGCATCATTTGAACTTTACGTGAAATTATCTAGCAACATGTGAGCTTTAAGAGCAAGTATTGTGATCAAGAGCATTATTCAGCAAGTCAAGAACAACCATTAGAGTTTTATTGCAGCAATTCAAGATCCAACATCATGTCAAAGCTTATGTGAGTTTTTCCATGTTCATTGTTTTGTGAAGGCTAACCCTTGTCATAGGTCTCCAAAGCATTCAAGAATTCAAGCAAATCAAGCAAGCAAGATCCAATTTCCTTGAGGTGATGTGTATGACTTCAGTCCTTCAAGGAAGCCATTGAAGGGTGGTCAGTTGCAACACATTGTGATGTCATCATTCATTCCTTTCAATTATCATTCCTATCATTGACATTGCCATTGTGGAAGTGGAAACACTTAAACAAGGTTTGATTGAGGAAAGTCCCTAAATGGCCCAACATCTCTTCTCTTTGTGAATGTGTAGATCTTAGGTTGAAGAGAATCAAAGGAAGTTTGAAGACACTTCATTTGAATTGTTGCATTCGAAACCCTAGGCCTTGACAACTCACAAAAATTCAATTGCAAAAACATCCAACAATGATCCGACATATTTGCAAACAAGAAATAGAAGTGTAAATATGACATTAGAGCACTGTGAAAATAGATCTAAAAAATACCTAGCAGGATAGTGGTGCCCCCGACACCAACGTCCCAACAAATTTAGTTGAAATTTATACCACATGTGCACAATGTCCTCTATGACATCTCAGATCTTTTGTATTAGCATTAGAACACCATTTTACACCATTAGGACAATTAGATCATCACATTTCATTATTAGGCCATTTCTAGATTTGGTTAAGGGTATGTTGACCCACCTATCAAGATGTAAGACCTTGTCCAAATCCATCAAATCCTCATTCCATCCTTGCATTCATACATTCCCCACAACCACAACGCACAAACATTACACAATCAAATGAAATTTGGGAAAGGTGTAAAAAAAAAGGTTTCCCTTTCCCACTATTTCAATTGAAAACCCTATATCATGTTTAAAATCTAGTTCAAAGTTATCATTGCTTTGAGAACTCCCTATTTATATCCAAACACATCTTAAGGCACCATGATCATAGCCAATCAATAGGCCTTCTCTATGTTCTTTCAACTAATATATTGATTTGAATAGTTATTCTTGTGCCTTACTAGAGAGGCAAATACATGGTCAAAACCCCCAAAAACAAATTAAAGTAAAAATGGGTCATATCAATGTAGATCCTAAGAAATAAAGATGTCTTTACATTTGTTATGGTTTATATGTTCTATAAAAGCCTTGTGTTGAGCCATTCTTAGATAGGTATGGTTCAAAATTGTGTCAATATATTTTCTATAATTAGATTGCTATAACAATTTTGTGTACTTTAATTTCTTAAAGCTTGACAATGACTTGCACATACACTTGAATATAATATTATCATGATGTATCATTGAGATGTCAAGTTGCATATTCAAGATAAACTCATGTGAAACTACTTAGTGAATAATAGGAGTTTAATTAACAAATTTATAGTAAGAAAATAATTATGTTTAAGTTTAAGTCATACAAATCATCCTTGCAAGAGACTTAAATCTCTCCACATTTTAAGATAAACATAGAATATCTTATTACATTGGCATCATGCAATAACTTCTTATGCTTGAGGTAATTACCCTACTTAGCAAAATAAATAGCCTCAACCCCTTAAAAAAAACGCAAACCACTCTACATATAAAAACAAAATAAATAGAACCTAAATATTTTCCATTTCCAATTTCATTTTTTTTACATTTAACAATCTTAAATTATATATTTATCCAAATACTACTAATTAATTTAAAATCGTTTTATTATAAATGGATCACAATATCTTTATAAATATATCATACTTCTTTTAATACCTCAAAATCCTAATAAAAAGTAAAAGGACATGTCTTTTAACATCACAAAATAAGAACAACCTATGTCACCCTTCATATTGGGTGTAGTTAACAAAAGATAAGAATACTATTAGTTATAACTCCTTTAAAAGATGGGCTCTTTTATCGAGGCATTCTTTGTTTTTTCCTTTTTATATAAAGAAAGTTAATTTAATCAATTAATGTGGAATAAAATTAATTTAATTAAAAATCTAATCATTTATGTTTTTATATAAAGGTTATATATATATATATATATATATATATATGATTTTTAATATAAATTATATTATTTTAATTTTTTTATCAATTGTATTTATAAGGATGTAATTTTATGTTTATATAGATCACAATCTAGTTTGTTCAAATTTTAAGTACGTGTATAAATAACATAAAAAAAATGCTATTGACAATACCATCCAAATGTTCAAGCTTCTTTATAAGCATACTTGTTAATCATCTTGTCACCTTTTGTTAATAGTTGACAAAAAAACAAAACGTGTGCAATAGATTTATTTAGTCTAATATATAATATTTTATTCTAAATCTCTATAGGTAAATATTCTTTTGATATATAATATATACGTGATGGGAAGATTACGAGTGTCAGTTTAATTTTTTTTAATGGAGAAGACTTGTCATTTTTTCATATCATGTAAATTTATTATTATCAATCTACTTCTCTAATTTGGAACTTCTACTTCTCTGATTTGTGACTTAATCTTATTTATTATCTAATAGGCCAAACAATTAACTTGAACTCGAAATGGTTATCCATTTACAATAAAAAAACTTCATTCATATTGATATATTGGATTTGTTAATGGAGTCTATGCTTGTGTTCTTCACAACAATATGAGGTCTAATCACAAATTCACAACTTTTAATAGACAATGGATCGTAAATAAAATATATTTTAATCTACTATATATAGTACCTATGGCTTACCAAATCAATGGTTCACAAAACACTTATCATCAATTGCACATTGGTCTCCAATATATCACCTATGGACTTTAAACATTCTTTAAACTATAACGTCATTTCATATTCGATAGGTACCTTATTGGGCTTATTGAGCTTGCTTGCAAAATGACTAAACTTTGAAATTACATAAAATCCTCTCTTGTTTCTATGTTTCATTTTATTTGTGTTAGTGCCTTGAATAGATAGACAAAAATATTCACATGGTATTGACCTTAGAAGAAAGAGGAAATATATACATGATGTTGGAAGCAAAACAGACTAATCAAATAGCTAATATCGTTTTGTTTACTTAGATAGACACTTTGTTATCTTCACTTTAGAAAGTTGGCAACAAAATATTTCCTCGATGTACATCACATACACCTAGGGCTTATTGGAAAGTGGAGGAAGTAATGAGGTTGGATGTCATATGAGTTTGTGATTATTGTTGTATCTTGTACTTTTAATATACTAGTTATATATATCAAAAAATAAAATAAAAAATAAAAATATAGATTTGTTTAGCATAAGTTACAATCTGAGCTCATAACCCACAAGTCCCAAGATCATCTTCACCTCTTAAAATTTGTGAAGTATGATGTTGTTTAAATGAATCGGATGAAATAAAACAACTTTTCTAAGATAAGAAAATTATATTGGAGTCAAACATGGGGACATGACAATTTTTTACAAGGGGAGAGACAACCCCAAAAAAATTTAAATATGCATTTTTCATCATGGCAAAATGGCCATATATAGTTATACCATCTATGTAGGCTAGATTGATCAAATATTTTTAAAATTTCATTTTGATGATGCAACAATATTAAAAGATGTAATAAAAGCCTTAACTTATCTTCACAAGTTAGAATTCATTTATAGAGATATATGTTAGTTTTTAGATCAGAAATGTCAACAAGTAGAAAAACACAACACATAGAAAATGAACACAATATTTTACCCTGAGAAAACCCTCCTACTTTTCTAAGATAAGAAAATTATCTTGGTCAAACATGGGGACATAAATTTTTACAAGGGGAGAGACAACCCCAAAAAAATTTAAATATGCATTTTTCATCATGGCAAAATGGCCATATATAGTTATAATGATCTATGTAGGCTAGATTGATCAAATATTTTTAAAATTTCATTTTGATGATGCAACAATATTAAAAGATGTAATAAAAGCCTTAACTTATCTTCACAAGTTAGAATTCATTTATAGAGATATATGTTAGTTTTTAGATCAGAAATGTCAACAAGCAGAAAAACACAACACATAGAACAATGAACAAAATATTTTACCCTGAGAAAACCCTCCTACTCAAGGGAGAAAAACCTAGCAAAGAATATTCTCTTATATATCAAAATAATAAGTGTAGAAACTACATACAACAACAAGCCCTAGAATAGGCCGAGCCACATACAATAAGATATGTAACTTATCCTTGTATCAAATCTTGAAAGCACAAATGATGACACTTACAAAAAATTGATTTGTTGTTGCAAGGAGGCGAACTGCTGCTAGAGGTGTGAATTGGAGTGATCAAATTGCTTGCACAAATGAGAGGACATCATCCTCTTTATATACAAAGTTGGGCAGCTTCCTCTCTAGGGCCGACCTAGAACAAATATATTTTATTTATAAAAAAATGAAGGCCGACTTGCCTTGAGCAAGTTATAATTAGGAGAAAATATCTCCCACTGCTACAACACTAACACTTCCTCTTAGCTAGGGAGGTATTTTTTCTAGATATCCTCGTCATGGAGTCTCTCAACATGACACCCACAATGGCTACACCCATTTGTGGAAAACCATATCTCAGTCTTAGAGATGTAAACAAGTTCATCATGGAGTCTCTCAAGATGTCCACAATGGCTACACCCATTTTTGGAAAACACATCCCAAGTTCATCACAGAGTCTCTCAACGTGATGTCATCATGGAGTCTCTCAACATGACGTCCACAATGGCTACTCGCATGTGTGGAAAGAAACACATCTCAGTCTCAAAGATGTACAAGGGTTCATCACATAGTCTCTCAACGTGATTTCATCATGGAGTCTCTCAACATGACGTCTACAATGGCTACTCCCATGTGTGGAAATAAACACATCTCAGTCTCAAAGATGTACAAGGTTTCATCATAGAGTCTCTCAATGTGATGTCATCATGGAGTCTCTCAACATGACATCCACAATGGCTAATCCCATGTGTGGAAAGAAACCCATCTCAGTCTCAGAGATGAATAAGGGCTTGCACCTCATATTTCTCTATCTCAGAGAAATATACATTACAAGGGCTTTCACCTCATATTTCTCTGTCTCAGAGAAATATACATTACAACAAATCTTCATGATGATGTGACTCCCTTTGAAGCTCCAAGTACTTGCATCGACCTCTTGACTTGCTCGTCCAAGATTGCCTGCAATGCTTGCCTTAGAGGAACGATTTCCAATGCACACCTCTGGCACTACTGACTTGTGAGAGTTTAGGACTATCCTTCTCGACCTCATCCTAGATCATCCTATTCTGAATAGGTTTGTGGAGCTACCAATGTCAAATCCAAATTGACTGTCTTGTGCAATTCTGTACTCTGTAGTTGAAGAGGTCTTCCAAGGACTTTAGGACCTGTCCTTGCAACACTGCAACCCACTTAACTGACACCTTCACTTCTTCTCAGTGAGTCACATAACTCCCTCTTGATTCATGCCTCAAAGATTGCAAAGAAATCCTCTGGAAGTGAATTCCCTTCCATTGACTGATCTCAGAACCTTAATCCTTTTCTTGGACATGATCTCAACTCAAGTCTTGAATTCTCGGTATTTAACTCTCTCTGAATGTCATTTCCTCCTCTTTGAAGAAACAAATCACAATGATAATCTATATAGGTTCTTCGTTGTTTAGTGTCTTCATCTTTCTCAATTGTCTTTGTTGATGTGAACTCTCCATCCAAGGCTAACCCAACCTTGTGCCCTCAAGAGATGTCTCCAGTGAAGAATCAAGAGAGTTATGTGCCACCAACTCAGTCCCATGGCTACAAGCTATGTCTCCATGTTTGTTCATTTCTCCACCCGACATGACTTCCTCATAGAATGCCTCAAGCTCTTCCTCCCTTTGAATTCCTTATGCAATCTCTCATCATCCTTTTGCTCCTCGATCCATCCTACATTTTAGAGAGATTAATAATAGTTCATAGAATCAAACTACCCCAAAGAGAAATATACAGACCAATGCTAGAAGCATACATGATTCACTATTCCCAATGTTATTGCATGAATTATTAACTACATAAAATTCATGATCATTAAATACTTATCTCTTTATTGTTGGTACACCATTGAGCTAGACCTGTAGCTGAGTCTAATTAGCCCTTAATTGATTTAATCCTTGTTAAATAATCGCCTAGACTTCCAAATGCTCGATGGCTAGCAAGAGTATTCCGGCTACAACCAACTGGAGCAACAATCTGTGTAGATTCCTTCACAAGCATGATTTGACTCTGTCGCTCAAATAAACTTCACCAGTTGCTTTCCCATCCACGCGACAGATGAATGTTTGACCCTCTTCTCCAATCAGATCTGAAACTCTTTACAATTCTGCTCAAGAATTTCTGTTGATAGGTCTATAGGTATTTTCCCTTTAAGGTCTGCATAAAATGTCTTTCAATTTTGCAATAGATAGTCTTTGAATATGCAACAACTCACCCTTGAAGATCTGCACTTAAGTCTACCACAATTCACCTTTTAGGTTTGCAAAAATTTGCCTCAAGGCCTACTCTTAAATCTACTAGAAATCACCCTTCAAGTCTCCAAAAATTCGCCTTCAAGATTGCTCTTAAAAACACCTTAAATCTACTTCTAAGGTATTCTCCAAATCCGCTATTGATGGAATGATATTTAATGAAGAATGCTTAGACAAATCTGATCATATCTTTTCTAAACCTACTCTGATACCATGTTAGTTTTTAGATAAAAAAATGTCAACAAGTAAAAAAACACAACACATAGAACAATGAACACAATATGTTACCCTGGGAAAACCCTCCATTGAGGGAGAAAAACCTAGCAAAGAATATTCTCTTCTATATCAGAATAATAAGTGTAGAAACTGCATACAACATTAGGCCCTAGAATAGGCCGAGCCACATACAATAAGATATGTAACTTCTTGTATTGAATCTTGAAAGCACAAATGATGACACTTCTTACAAAAATCTGATTTGCTGCTGCAAGGAGACGAACTACTGCTAGAGGTGTGAATTGGAGTGATTGAATTGCTTGCACAAATGAGAGGACATCATCCGCTTTATATACAAAGTTGGGTGGCTTCCTCTCTAGGGCCGACCTATAACAAATATATTTTATTTATAAAAGATGAAGGCCGACCTACCTTGAGCAAGATATAATTATGAAAAAATATCTCCCACTGCTACAACACTAACAATATCAAGCCTAATCATATTTTGATAGATAATGGTGTCGTAGTCAAATTGACAAATATTGGACTACATTTGTGAAAGAAAATGGGAAGTCCAATAAAAGAATTCTTATGTTCTCTTGGGATCACTATTGTAGAACTTTCCTATCATAAACCTCCTTACATGAAGGAAGATATAAAGGACGAAATTTTTGAATGAGTCTAATCTCATGGAACATGGGCCTTGATGTGTCAACAAGATTAAGAAATAATAAGGGATGGGTTAGCCATAGATACTAGGTGCATTCTAGTTAATACAATTTTTATTCGAGGTGGGCACACTTTGATTAAATTAAATGAAGGATTAGTTCTAATGTTTTTCTATGAAGTAATATTAATAATTTACTATTGTTCTATTCATGTTAAGATGCCTAGAAAGATCACCACGTTTTATTCTATTGCATTTTGTTATTGGACTTGATCAACCCAATAACTTTGTACTTGTGTCTTATAAAGTATTATATAGAAAAGGATATTAACTCTATTTAGGGTAACTTTGTACTTGTTTCAATTCAATTATATTTGACCTATAGGAAAATAGCATTCTCATGTAGTCTGGAATGCATGATTATCATCTTAGAATATATTTTGAGTATATAGATTATATATAGTTCAATGATGAGTGACTAAATAGTATGGGATACGCATGTCATTCACTACGTAAATGTTATGCCAACACATGATAATAATTTTGTAAATTTAATGTTGAAGATTCATGTAAGTGATTAAAACATCTATATTAAAGAACATGCGTTACATGAGAGAAAATTGATAAAGTTGAAATATATCTGATTAAACATAAAGAATAAGCATTAGTTTCTTCTATTCTAAATTCCCCAAAAGTTAAATGAAGTATTGGAGGGTTATGATTGGGAGGTGGGATTTGCATTTATGGGTAGAATCTTCCATATGGAATTCATGGACTCTTCCAATGCAAAAGCAACCTATGGGACCCAAGAGCAACATATGGTCCCCTAGCACCAAAGCCTTATAAAGTTTGTAATCTCCTCTCAAGATTAGATCTATAATGAATTTTGATCAAAAAGCTTGTAGTTTTGTCCAACTTTACATCCTCAAACAAGGTGCTTAAATTATCAATTTTCAAGGTGTCTTAATTGTTGGTATAGATGACATTGTACGTTGAGCACTCTATGACATAGTGTCATTCTATCTCCACCACTACCTTATTGCAAAATCAGCATATTCTCTTTTCCCACTCTTCTTTAGGTATCAACCATCTACTGGTTTCACATGTAAAATGATGTGAATTAGTCCTTAATTGGGCTATCAACATTTTTTCTTTCCATTTAATATTCACTCCTATGTAGGATTTTTCCTCATTAGTATTTGGACATTCATGCACATTAACATCTCATTTCTTCATTCATTTATCCCTTTGTTTCATCCACGTGGTTTTTCTTCTAGTTAGCTCTTCCTCCATAATTAGCCTAGGCCAACGATGGTTCTCCATGCTTTGAATCTTCTTTAGGTAACTAAACAATTGGACCATCGTTGATGCTTCCAAAGGGAAAGTACTTGTTTGGGCCAATAAAGTCTTGTATGAAACAATAGTCTTAATTTTGAAACTACTTATGATTAGATGTTTTTGGATTTTTTCAACTTGCCTCCATTTCTGATCTAACATGTGCAGGAGTTGATAGTGAACTCCAAGGCACTGATAGTGAGCTTCCACAACTTAAGATCACCTTCAAAACAAAAGATAATCTTCCACAAGAGAGTATGGCAAGAGGATAGCTTGCTTGATTATGAATGCAATAATGTACAATGATTGATAATGGATCATTGATACATCACCTACAATACATAATGCATATTAAGGCCTTGCTTATATAGACAAGTTAGGAGATATGATTAGACAAGATCATAACAAGTGTCTTAATCCTATGACATGAGACAACAAACATTAAATGACCTTAGACACAAAAAGTAAATGATATAAGATAAGATAAGATCTTATGACAATTAAGACTTCTAAAAAAATTCCTAGGACCTAAGTAAACTTAACATGTGAATAGGACTTACTAGGCGAACTAGTTGGGTAAAACACCTTATTCACACCAACCACTTGTTGCTACCTAAAATTTCACACCTAGGGAAATGGACATCTATGAAAAGAATGAGTAAACAATCATTTAGACATAATGATTTGATGCCCTAGTACCACCAATAATAGAAACAACAAAAGCATGACCCCTTTCTATGAGGTCAAATGACATATTATTGAATACGATGAAAAATGTTCGAATACCAATTCTAAAAGAAGAATGTCACCCAAAAATCCAAGCCATAAAAATGGCCCTCAAGAGACCTTTTACCATGTAAGTGCAAGACTTCACCCTTGTAGCAGCCTATAGCTCATTTGTAGGCAACTTCTAACTAACCTACTCTATAGCTACATATAGGTCTATGGCCTACAAAACACCTATAAGTAATTTGTACCTAATCTATAGTACCTTGTACCCAATTTATGGGAACATGTACCTAGTTTGTAGTAACCTTCCGAATATGCATGTTTAATGAAAAGACTACCAGCCTCAAGAAACCAAAACCTAAAAAAATAAAAGTTCTATATATAATTTTAAATTTTTTTGTGAGACAAAATCACTCATATACCCAGATGCTTGTACATCATATTGTCAACAAGATTGTTTGACAAATGAGAATGCAACAAAACAAGGAATGGTTTACCATAATTAGCATATGCACACTAAGAAAAAATCTAAACAAAGAGATGGTAATAGCATTTATGTATGATGGATTGTAATGTGATGCAATTGAGGTTGGCTTGCCACCTAATCTCACATGCAGTAGGGCAATTATGAAGGTGTATATAACATGTATTTGGTCTGCCACTTCCTAACTCTATTAAAAAATCTTTTATAACCGACCCTTTTTATTGGGCATCATATTTGCTATCATATGCTCCTATATTTGTGTGGTATTTTATCTCAACGATCAGGAAATTGCCACCCATGAAATTCAACAAATATTGATGTTTTGCTATTAGCAACTAAACGAGCAAAATTATTTTCAATGGATAAAAACTCATAAGAACATTTTCACAATGACATGTAAATACATAGTTTTGAGGTGCCAAGGAAACAATTGGTAATCAAAAATAAATTTGGGCGCTTAATAGGCCTTGCAGATTTCTTTTGAAAATTGGGCAGATGTATTGAGTTACAGCATACATGATTAAAGCAATCTAAATTTACAGATAATCAAATTAAAACATTTAAGCTACCCAAAATATTTATTGAGTATAGTAAAAATTTCTTGTCCCTTATTGTATGATTGTCAATCAAATGAGTCTTCTTCTTGGAAATTGGTCAAATGGATTGAGTTACAGCATTTATGATAAAAGCAAGCTAATAATTGAATTAAAACTTTTAAGCTACCCAAAATATTTGTTGATATTTATTGAGTATTATAAAATTTCTTGTCCCTTGTATGACAGTCAATCATGTAATTTCTTAATGTACATATAACAAGAGGTGTTTGTTTCAAAAATAACCTCAAGAGGTGTACCCTCTCATGATTATCGAATGGCATGAAAGATTTCATACTAATTGATATCCAAGAGTGAAATAGGCAAAATAACTGACCTTGTGGTTGTAGACTCAGGTTAAGATATTTAGCTGTTCCATTTTAAATTTACTAAAAGGCTTATAAAATATCATCTCTCAAGAAAAAAAATCAATCATGGCAGAAACCTCCTTGTCATGGACTTTGAAAATCAATTACCTCATATTCATGACATATACTCAAAGGATTGTCCTCAGAAACTGGTCTTTCTTCAGACCAAAGTTCTAAATTACACGTACCAGTACCCCAGTGAAGCAAGCATTTAGACACTTGATTGGGATCAAATCGGTTCACTAAAGCAAGACCTTGGCACTTGTCTACCAACATCCACTCCCCTGTAAGGAACAAATTTATATTGAGCCAAGGACTGGGAAGAGAATAATCAAAGGATATCTCTGAATACAATACCATAAAGATAATTAAAAAAGAATAAGTTACTGACCATTAGGCCGAGAGTTTGCTTCCAGCATTTTTTCTCCCATTTCTGGGTCGACTTCACATTCTTTTCCATCTACAGATGTGAATTTTACACACACCTCTGTGGGATGGACGAGGACAAATGTTGGGTGTACCCGAAGACATACCAATCTGTCAGAAGCCACCACTTTGTTGTCATTGGCTTTCAACAACTCATTTCATGAATACCCCAAACAATGACATTGTAGCATACCTTGAAAACCCTCCAGAACCTGCACCCACACTCCTTGCAATTATGCTTGACTCGATGCGAACAACTTTTGGATGGGACTTTGGAACATAAAACTCACGCTGTAAGACTAAACCACCTCCAATATCACCCTCTAAGGCCAAGGACTCTTGTTCTTCTGTTTGCTCAAGATCTCGCCTGAAACAGAAAATTATTGTATTTTTTTTGGTTTACTTACAACTATACATCATAAATCTACAAAAGGTCTTACATTTATGATTTCTTGAATATCATATGCACAAACTGATATCAGAACATTTTTTTTTAATTACACAAATGATAGACCTTGTACATATACAATTTGAGCAATAAAATGTGCAGATAAACTTCCTTAAACTTCAGACGTGCTTAAAATCATATTTTTAGGGTCTATAACTTCCATAACATAAATACCTAACTGTTTAGGAGGCAAGCACACAAGAATGTACATGAGTTATCTACAACCTTGAGAAATGATGAGAATGTATGGTAAGTTTTTTCATGAGTCTTACTTGATAACAGTATATGCCTCAGAACAACCAGCAGAACGATACTCAACACCACTGTATTCCTCATATCCATTTATTTCCAACCTACTGTGTAACCATTGGGTGCCTGCCATTAAAGTTTTTGAATTGGGTCAGTCGTAAACAACTCTAATATCATATATGTCATCCCACATATCTGATATATGAGCAACAGAGTACAAGGAAACATTCCCTAGATACGATCAGTCATAGAAAAGCCACACACTCTTTATATGAAATAACACAAATACTTTCATCCTGTGTTCTATATAGTAGCAATGAGCATTAAGAAGACAGCTTCTTGTTTTGAATCCTGGAAACATTTCCACACAATGTCAAAACATTTATGGGAAAGTTTAGGTACCCTTCTTGGACAGTTAGATCAAAGGTGGAAATAATAAATAGGCATTATTAATACAAAACAAGGGATCATCATTTTCACCACCAAAATTGCTACAACTTTTCAAAAAACCACACTTTTCTACACAGGCCCAATAATTTGAAGCGCCTTTCTCTATATTCACAAATATAGAGATAAAAAAAAGTCAGCATATCCAACAAAGAAGATATAGTCCCGCAAGAAATGCCCAAAAGATCACCTAACCAACCATTATTCAAATCTGAAACCAAACCACAAAGTGCCCAAACTATACTCGAAATATTCGACAATTGCATTTAGGAAGTTCAAACAACCCTCAAACATACTGTGACCAGAACTAAGCCAAGAAATAGAATACCTAAATTGTGCTAGCAATTGTTTCACTTTTACACCAAAGCCCCTTTGCACATGCCTCCTTTGTTTGAGATAAAATTCTTGTATACAAGTTAACCGCATTACAGTTACACTGCTAAGGATTTAATACCTAGTCAGTACTGATTTTGTTCAAAATGATGCCAAACAACCTAAGTTGAAACTTCAAAGGCATAATGGCATGCATATTTGCTCTTAACCTGGGGATTTTACAAGGGTCCTCGACATCACATGCATAGAGCCTATGACATCTGCATATTTCCTTCCTTGTCTCTTTATGTTGCTAAATCATATCAGATTGCCCTACTTACACTCTCATGTATTTCAAGTTCTGAGTATCTCCTTTCTTGTCTCTGTAAGTTGATAAATTATATCAGATTGTCCTACTTACACTTTCATGTCTAGCTAAATTATCAGATCAAATCAAAATTTCAAATCCTTTAATTTATGCATTTCCATATTTTCAATCTGAAGCCTTTCTGAAGAAATCTTCCCAAAAGTTGCAATCACTTTGGTGACCCATCCCTCCCATGAGTGAGATGACGCTGTCCAAGAGTAAAATTGGGCATTCATTTTAAACTCAATAATGAACCGATTCTATGTGGAGGAGAAACTCCGGCATGCGATAAAAGTGTCACCCAAAACCTGCTTTGTTTTTTATGAATTAACATTAAAACTTTATTTTTTAAATAGCTATTCTTAAACAAAATAGAATTATTCCACAGGATCAGGTGCCTCTCTCCACTGCATTTTACAGTGTGAAAGCAATAGTCTTCTGACTGCAAGTTAAAATGTTGTAACTTGGGAATTTTTTATTAATTCAGTTCCTTGTTGCTCTATAATACAAACAAATTGCAAAAATAATTGGAAGCAATATCAGAATACCAACTTGCAAAATCCAACTAACAAAAAGAATAAACTAGTGTCGCATTGTGTTATTTTAGAGTTCCATTGTAACTAAAATTTGACAATAAATTTTACTATACTAGTTTGTCAATTCCTTCTACATTCTAAGAATAAAAAACAAATATACCAGTCAAAATTTCTAGAAAGAGAATTTTCAAGCTAAACACCAGCAATTAAAGCATCAATAAACAAATAACATGTACGGTGATATCCTGAAAAATGAAAATCCCAGCACTTGATTATATGACTTCTATCTGAGGGGATTAAACACAAAATAAAGCAACCAAAAACTCAATGTTACTCACCAGAGGGAATATGGGTCATTGAGATCATGCGGCCCCCGATCCAAGGAATCACTTTGAGACGCCACTCACCACTCTCAAGATCAACAGGTGTCCTAGAGAGTTCAGTTCCCTTTCCTGCATGGTGCTCTTCTTCATCTGGAGGGCGAATTGCTTGGGCTGCAGCCAAAATAATTAATGCCCACATCAATTTGAGATTTTAGTTGACCTCACAGATGAAGGGATTATTTATTATTTGAGGCTTGACTTTCTGTTGGTTAGTCATGGATAATAACTGATATTGACTTTACCCAAGGTTTGCTTTTAATCAACCCATCTACTGATGAACCAAAACAATTACCAATCACCTTTATGAGTTCAAAGTACTAGATAAGATTGCTTCACATGAGTTGATCTAAAATCACTGCTTTCGCTCAGAATCAAGATGCAGAATTCAAAATCTTTTTGTTCTTGGCATAACATCCTTAATGCAAGATTTAATGAGGCTTAAAAGAGTATCAGTAAACTAAGAACAAATTATCAACAAATGTGATGCTTCAGTAAGATATGAATATCATCTTTCTGAAGAGAATAAATTATATGATATTTGACAAAACTAACAGCATGCTATGGAGAGATCATTGAAAGTAGAACAATATTTGAAAAAATCCACACATACTGCCTAGCACCCCAGATATCCAATGTATAAAATTCCCCTCTAATAATAAGAAAACAGATTTTGTGATCTTGTTTTTAAGGAATCTTGATACAATTCCACGTAGAGATACATTCTAAGTAATCATAAAAAAGTTAACCACATAAAACTTGGACAGAAAAAGCATGTTCACAATTCACCTGAAAAAGAAGCAACGCTTGTGAAATTGAATTTAACTACATGACAATTGGGACTTCTAAAATGCTTATTTGAGGTCACATTGTGAAAGCAACTCTGAAAGGCCTAATTGCACACCTTAACGAAGTATATGCTCAGAGTTGTAAATTTGAGTAATATAGCTGTTAAAAGATGCATACAGAAATCATAAAGCCTTTAATCAAAGGCCTTTAAGATTCAGGGTTATTTAAAATTTACCAATCTTTATGCTGTGCTGTTTCTGACTTTCAGCTACAAGCTTCGCAACCTCGGCTGCAGGAGGAACCTCAATTTTTATCTTTTCTCCATCCTGACCCCATGCCTCAATCTGTAGAAAGAAAACAAAAGTTAGATGTTAGAAAATCAATAAATCCACAACTATTCACTACTTTTGTTCTCCATAATGAGTGGTTGTATGGTACAAACCTTGGCTCCCTCACCAAGCAGCAATTGCACATGCAATTTACGTTTTGGCCTCTTCCATAATCCTTCAGTTCTAGAAACTATCACAGAAACTGTAGAGGAAGATAACTCTGCTTCATAATATGTCAAAAGGAATTGTCCTTGCTGGTATTCATATCCATCACCATTATCTTCAAAAATTATTCCTTTTGCTTTTCCTGAAAAACCAGAGACAAAAGTAGGAAAAAGTTATTAATCAATCAGTTCCATAACGTTTTCCTCTAATTACGCCTGCTTTCTGTTTCCCAAAATAGTCATTACAGGTATTTGAGATTGGAGATCCATTCTAGCAACACAAAGCACCTACTAATTCTTCCTAGCTAAACAGTTTGGAACACAAACACTTACAGGCATGTCTAAACATTTGAGGCCTGCAATCAGAGAATGTTTTATAAATCAATCATAAACACTGGTTCTAAGGAGTTGAATCACCCCAGTGCAATAGGGGTGAGCATGAACAGCCATGGTGCTTCAAATTGGAGTACAGAAAAAACTCTCCAAACTAAGTGTTGTATATGGCTTATTTTATTTGATAAACCAGAAGCAAGAATAATATTCCAATCTCCTGTCTAAACAAAAATTTTAATCCATAACTCTAATTTTGCAAACCTGCAAGAGTTGACCACAAGCCCCAAGTTCTGGTTGTTCTATACCTTCTTCCTGCTTAATATCTTGACTCACGTCATGACAACTAAATAGACAGTGATTGACCTATCTTAGTCATAGGATTTAACACAAACAATAACATACCACAAATCAAATATGATTCCATGAGGTAACCAAATCAATGCTGCTCTACAAAAGATTCACAACTTTCCAAACTATATCTTATTGTACATGATTTGTAAATTTTATGATTGGCAGTCTGCTCATAAGTAACATAGTAATGAAGAAAAATTCAAAAATGTAGTTGTTAATAGGGTAAATGCAAGAAGTTGGATCCAAGAAGAGGGGAGGTTTCAGCCAAAAAAACATGCCAAAAGGAACGAGATCCCGAGCCTTACCACAAAGAGGGGAAGTTTTGGCCAAAAAAAAAAAAATGCTGAAAGGAACAGGTACCCGTTTTAAAGCGGATACCTATTCTAAAAAAAATTGAAATCCCAAGTTACTTTTGATTTGGTTTTAGGCTCGAGAAAGGCTTGGTAACCCAACCCTTAGCTTTGGACCTACAACTAAAAGACTAAGGCAATGTCAAAAGAAATGACTAACTTTGGCAATATAGCTAACAGGTTTTTTTCAAAATTGGTTTATGAAATTAAAACCCATTATAGATCATGATGTCTAGTTTTCAAATATGTAATTTTTTTATGATTGGATTACGTTTTCTATTTTTCAATTAATTTCTAAACAAACCAGTCCGTAAACTTGAAATGTCAGACCTTTTTAGTTTATGACATCAATCTACAAACAATTCTCTACACAATGAAAAAAAAAAAAAGTTTAAAATGATTAGTCTAGGTCAAATTATGGTGTCTGAAAGGAATTAGAAAAACACTTTTATTTAGGTCAAATTATGGTGTTTGTACACGTGCATGGTATGGTCCTAAGAGAATGACTTTTAAAAAGTGGTTTTTATACATGCCTATTAAAAATTAATTTGTATCATCTGGATATTAGAATAAATTACATATTTGGAAACTAGACTTAAAATACTAAATTTCATAGTACTAAATTTTTTTAAGATTCAATGTGTAGGTGCTTAAAATTTTCAGTCCAACTGTTACAAATTCTAAAAATCAGGAAAAACACTTCCACTTTTTGAGCTTTTTGTGGACCCTACTTCTTGCACATGCCCATCACCATCTGCTGAAAACAATGATAATGAACCTCGATGTGTTTGTTGTGGGTGTGATACACTGGATTTTTCTCTAACTTCAACACACTGATATTGAAGTAGTTGTAGTTGGATCCAACTAAAACTCAAATAATATCTGCTATAACCATACTACCTCACAACATGCACTAACTGCCTTCTACTCTACCTCAGTGGAAGACAAGACAACTGTATGCTGGAGTTTGCTTTGCAATGAAACAAGCCCTGAATTCATGAAATACACATAAACAGTAGCAGATCACCTTGTCTCTATACAACCAGTCCAAATAAAGTTTGTGTATCCTAACAACCTGAACTCCACAGACCTCTAGTACAATATACTAATTTTGGTTGCAACAAAAATCAAGAAAGATAGCTGATAGCAAAACATAAATCCAGTCGTTTGGATGCAAGATCAAACAGCCCACCAATCATCTGCATACCAATTCACTAACCATAAGTGAATTAACATGAGCTAATAATTTTAGCCCAACCTACGTGGGTGTAGATGATGGATCACATTCCATCATCTTAAATTTCTCTCGAGATTTTTGGCACATTTGACATGAGATACAAAAATTGCATGATCAAGCAGCCAAAAATCTATATTTACATAGTAGCATAGGAGGCCCAAATCTGTCATAGCAAAAGTATAGCATAAATCTGATTTCACTCACCAAATTGCATTGGCCCGCCTACCAATGATGGCAAGATCATCAACACACACAATGAGAATCACACAGCAGGAGCCAGATCAGAGGAATTTCTTTTAAATCCTGATTCTCACAGATGGTAGACAATCTTGACACACCAGGCTTGTGAAGCCTTCTTAAGCCCATAAAAGGACTTAACTAATTTGCATGCCAGGGTTTCCTTGCCTAGCACCTGAAATCCATCTAGTTGCATCATATAGACCCTTTTCTTCTAGATTCCCATCATGATTGTGACTGCATATAATGGGTAGCTGATCAAGATTTCATCAACCAATTTGAGAATTTTGGCCATGCCACTGCCAACAGCCCAGAGGATTCTACCAAGAAAACTGGAATTTTCTCTACACTGTCTGTTTACTTGTCGTGTTGGTTTTAGAGGTAATGAGCAAATTTTAGAAGTTTGTGAACAATGTCTATGCTGAGCTTGAACACAAATTTGTGATTGTTGTCACTGATCATCTAATGTAATTATGGGAGCTTGCTCCCTTTCTTATCATAAAATTTGACCCTTGTTAAAAAGACATACCCCACACTAATGGACCATTTCTCTGCAATATGGGCTCTAACAAAGTAATGGTGAGGCTGCAGTAATTTGCTCCAATGCATGGACATATACTATAAATAATACAAACATGTGGGAATAAAATGAACCTTTCACATTGCTGGACATATGGATAGAACAAAGCTATAGGTGTGAGTGACTTCATATCGGACAAGGGCTTGACAGCTTCTAAACATTTCATCCAGAAAGGAAAAGGAAATTACAATTATCAAAAAATACTTCTGAGTGATTTCATATTGATATTGTTTTAAGGTTTTAACACTAGATATTGTATTTGGATTTTTATGTCATTTGTCTTTCACGTTTCAGATTAATTTTATTAACATAGGATACCAATTTTATAATGAAAAATAGAGCTTAATAGTCTTCACACAAAGAAATGAGATGCATGTGAATAATTGGAATTCCAGTATGTAACAGAAATTTTAGTAGAATAGTCCCTTTGAGAATAATCAAGATAAAAAGGAATTACCTTGCTCATCTAAAGCCACAAGAAGTGTTAGAGTGTCAGTGAGCTCTGCTTCACCTGTGTGTTGAATGCAGGGACCTATCGGAACAATAGACCCACCTTGCAAATACAACAATGGCAGCTCCTGTAAAACAACCATGATTTTGTCAGATAGTTATATTATTTAGTTTTGCTTCATGCATTCATTAAACTTCCAAAGTGAATTATTCAACTGTGGCATCAGAAAGTATTTACAGAATGGCTATCATCAAAATCAAAACGCCTCCAAACACCCTTAGGAAGAATGTGTTTCTTCGAGTCGGATCCCATTTCTGGTACAGTACTGTAAAACAAAGAAAGAAGAAATAAATAACTGAAAGTTAAATTTGGCCATTGGATGGTGCTTCAGTAATGAAAATGTTCAAGTTAACTCTTGGATTTAAATTTTAAAATATACCAAGGACTTTCAGTGTTATTATGTATATGTTATAAAATGTACCTTTTAAATGTACAAATATTGGAAAACTAACTGAACAGGTCTTTAACAGAATAAATGAGAAACCGTCAATCATAAAGATTTCCCAAAACATAAAAATTGAAAAACCTGGCAGACACTAGAACTGGACCCAGTAAAAATGTATCTTCCACATCCCGTAAATTTGGATCCTTAGAATCTGCACCAAAGTATAGAAATCTCTCAAGAGAAAACACTTATTTAAAATACAAATTAAAAAATTTCTGTATAAATTTATGAAATACCCTGCTTGAATAGAAAAGTGCCATAAAAAGTTTTACTGTTTACATACCGGCAAAGAAAAGTGGAGATACAACTAGCTCTCCTTTTGTATGAGCCAAATAGAAGAGTGTGTATAAATGTGGTAGAAATCTATACCGCCTTTGAAGTGCAAGTTGACAAACTTGTTCACACTACAAACATATGACTCAGGTTAGGCTTACCACCAACTCAACATAAGAAAGAGAAGAATACTATCGATGTAGTCTGAGCACAAAATTATAGAGAACACATAACTAAGAACATGTGTGAGTACAATCAGAATCGTGGAGGAAGTATGACAATGCAAACTGTAAAAATAGACATTGAAATTGTTATCATTTTAGTATTCTAGTCCAGTCCTTGCAAAACTTTTGTACTTATGCAATAATGCATAAACTACTGTCATGTTGATATATTACAATGGCAATGAGACTCTCAAGACTATGATTTAGTACCAGATCTGTTCACTGAAATGATTTATATTCAATAAATGTATTGGTTATTGTACATGGACTGGTAATGCTCTAAGTTACCAGTTCGGGTTTGGGTTCAGGTTTGGGGGTTTGGTCAAAAAAAAGAGTTGGGGTTGGGTTCACTTTGGGTTCAGGATAAGGAAAACATTTCAGAAAGAGGGATTAAAATCTAGGAAAGCATCACATTAATGGAAAGAAAGTATGCTTACACAGAAGGTGCAAGTTCTTGAAAACCTACTTACTGGAATCAACACATACTTTACCAGAAGAAATTTGGAAGCATCTTTGGGTGTCAAGGCGACAGCAGGTTTTGAGATAAAAAAGAGAGGTTGAGGAAATGGTAGAGAAACTGGAGGATATTTTGAAACATCACAACACCAATTAGGAT
Source organism: Sequoia sempervirens (assembly GCA_007258455.2). NCBI lineage: Eukaryota > Viridiplantae > Streptophyta > Pinopsida > Cupressales > Cupressaceae > Sequoia > Sequoia sempervirens. Next base: position 25,861 of record VDFB02355767.1, on the reverse strand, counting down.
CACATGAACATCTTCAAAGATCAAATGCTGCAAGAAACAAAGATGCTTTGACAGGAAATGGAGCTTCTTCAAGAAGAGATGGGGTAGCTGCAGTGCACAATGCATGACAATGTTTAGAGTGATTTCCTGATAACTGAAGCCTCCTATTATCCTTCATCTTTGGCACATGCTTAAGGGATGTATTCAATACCCAAGGGCTGATATATTTTATCAAGACTCCTCCTCAATACATTGTACTTCTACGTACCATATAGATACAGACATCATACTTCTCAGATATGCCTTGGATATGGCTTAGATACATATCTATATCCAGATGCAACCAAAGCACATTTTATGATGTATTGGATAAGGATGTTAACAACTCCCTAAACAGTTTATAAAGTGAGAAAAAAATAACTAACAGAAACAGAAAAGAAAAGCCCTCAATCATTATGAAGCTAAGTTACGGTTCGGGTTCGGGACGGTTCCGAGAAGTGGGTTGGGCAAAATTTTTTAGGGGTTTGGGTACGTATGGGTACGTGTGTATATATATATATATATATTAATAATTTAATATATTATAAATCTATATATATGTATTATATATACAAAAAAATAAGAGAAACATAGAGAATTGTAAAACTAAATCATTTCATAGTATGATACTTGATCATTGATCAATGCCAAATGCCAAAGATAAATATTAAATGCCAATTGATAGTTGAAAAATATTCAAATAAAATTACTGAATTACAAAATGTAGTTCATGAAACATTGAAACATGATTCAATGTTCATTGTTCATGTGCTCATCAATCATCAAAAGGATTGTCAGAATCATCATGACTTGGATTTTGAGTGGTTTCAACTTCAAAATCATCATCATTTGAACCCAAAGCGGATCCAACACCATGTGATATGTCATCAATATCACCCACATCATCCATAGTGGCTCTAACAAGATCCTGAATGGTTGCATCCAAGTCAGTAGACTCGGGTGCTACATCCCAAAGCCTCGCTGCCCCCTGCCTGTATTGAGGATCCTTACGTGACAGAAGACGCAAATTGGAATGAATATACACTAAGTCTTCAGCTCTTTTTGCAGCCAACCGGTTACGCTTCACTGAGTGGATAAAGGAGTATGTACTCCAATTCCGTTCAGCGGCAGAAGAGCTTGCAACCTGGAGAGAAAACCAACAAAATTAAAAATAAAATAAAAAAATGCAAGATAAATTCAAGAATGTTAAGTGTTAAATTTTACAATACAAGTGGCAAAAAAAAAAAAACTTACTTGTGAGAGGATCTTGATTGCAAGAGGTTGGAGGTACATATAATCTTGACCATGGAGGTACCACCATGTAAGACCATCCATTTTGTATTGGTCTCTAGCAACAGAAGCGGTATGATTTTTTGATTTTCCTGTGACAAACATTCCAAATTCTCTCATGACACTTGCATGCACTTCTGGATCACTGAACATTCTACTAAATGCCGTCTTATACCCATTAGCAACTTCAGCATCTCTATATGGCGGTATTCTCCCTGGGATAGAAAGCACTTCAGTGGTATAGTACCTCGGAGATAGGGCATATGCAAGGAGGTGCAATGGAGTTGTCATCTTGTTCCAACGATGAAGAACAATTGCTTCCACCCTTTTGTACAAGGTGTCTTCAGGATCATTCTCTTTTTTTTGTATTTCTATTTTTATTTTTTCCAACATTGTGTCCATGCTATCATAGACATCCCCCAAGCATGGTTCATCTGTATCAGCAAACCGAAGCATAGACATGATAGGTTCGGTGAATTCCAATACATAATTCACACGATCCCACCAATCATCATTCAAGATCAATGCCTTGACTTTTTGGGCCCTCTCTGAATTTGATTGCTTCCATATACTCCATTGGTTGCTAATAACCATTTGACTCAATGCATCTTTCACCTTCACAAGTCGTCTCAGAACAATTGTGTGAGATGCAAACCGGGTCTCGGCAACCTAAAACATGTTAATAGTAAGTTAATAACACATTTAAAATATGTAAATAATGCAAAAAATTATTTTATTCAATTATGTAAAACATGACATAAATGATAAATGAAACTAAATAAATTAAATTTTAAAATTTACCTTCAACAATTCCAATGTTGAAAAAGTTCTGAAAATTGCTTGTGACATATGGTGGTTTGTCACAAACATCTGGATCTCCTCAGACTCCTGGTATATTTCTTTCACCCACTCTATTTGGGTGCCAATTGCTTGCATCACCAAATTGAGGGAGTGTACAGTGCACGGTGTCCAAAAGATGTGCTCATATCTGGCCTCTACCAAAGCACCTGCAGCCCTGCAAACTTTTGCATTGTCCGTAACTACTTGGACAACATTTTCACTACCCACCATCTCTATGGAGTCAATGAGAATCCTGGAAATGAACACCTGCATCTTTCACTTGCCCTTCACAGTCAACCGCCCTCAAAAACATTGCCCCCTTGGGGGACACTGCAATAACATTAATCAATGGACGGTTTTTGCAATCTTTCCATCCATCGGAAACAATAGATACACCTGTTTCAACCCAAGAATCTCTAATTGGTTTTAGTTGGGCCTCTACATATTTCCTCTCTTTTTGCAATAAGGTGGTACGCACCTTTTCATACCCAGGACTTGTGAAATCAGGAGGTGCACTATTTATTGCTGACACCATGTCCTTCCAATATGGTGATCTCACCAAGTTGAATGGAAGACCATTGGCATAGAGGCAACGTGCAATTTTTTCTTCAGCAATATCTCTTGCCTCCATTTTAAATGCTTTCTCTAATGGACCTCTCTTGCGGGTGGTGGTTTCTGGTTCTTCATCTTCTTCTTCCGTAGAGGGTATAGACAAGAAGGGATGTCTAGAGGGCCTAACTATCTGATGAGTGGGTAATGTTTGTTTTTTCTTTCCGGAACTATAACTAGTTTGTTTTCCTCTTGCAATTGAATTGTCGGCATCTTCTTGTTCTTTTATAAATGCTGCTATTTGTACAGCAGATAACCCCTTCTTATCTGGGCCCACACACATGTTAATCCCTTTACCACCAGGGCCCATAAAATGAAGTTTTACTCGGTAGTAGGAGCTATTATATTGTACATTGCAAAAATTACACTTCCAAACAAACCCCCCACCTCCAGGAATTTGTGAAATTCGTGTGGTATGTCTCCATAAAGGAGATCCTTTATCAATTTTAAACTTTTGGCTTCCATCCCCACCCACTGAACTTTGACTACTGGCCATTGTTGCAATCTATAAAAAAAATGAAAAAAAAATATATATATTTGAAAAACTTCTTCACAAACTTGAAAAAATTCATCAAAAACTAAGAAACTTAAAAAAATTCATCAAAAGATTGAAGAATAGGGTTTAAATGCATACCTTGAACACTTAAATCTCCTTTGTAGAAGCTATTTGCCACTCCACAATCGATCTCCTTCAAATGCAATCACCTCCCTTCAAAATGCTAAGATGAACACAAATTATGGAGAGAGCAAAATGAGAGGTAAAAATGAAATGTTTTAGTGTTAAAAGGCCTCATATTGGGTCGTTTTAGGGTTTTGAAGCAAAATAGAAATTAAAAAATTGTTTTTTTTTCACTTTTGGGCCCACTTTTAAGTGCTGGGCCGTGGGTTCTCAGGGCCTCACGCGGGTGGTACCCCGGTCCGTCACGAACCCGCATCGGTTGAACCGGGTTCGGTGTAACACAGCTATGAAGAGAAGCAAAACACCTCCCTTCTCACATATTCCAATCACCTCATATCTCCCCATGTTAGAACAAAGAAGAGTAACATGCATAAGAAGGGTAAAAAGTTGGCCTATTTTCAGTGGGAGGTTATTTTATCCTTTTCTGTTTATTTGAGTACTTTTCTCTTTTATGTTTTATATTTTATGGGATGGCTCCAGTCCCATAACATCTTCATCTGATGCTTTGTTTTTCTTGGCTTTGCTTGGGCCACATCCAGATGGACTGTATCCGGATATGGATACATGATTGGGCCATGTCCCACTAGCACAGTATCCATTTCTATATTCACCATGGGAATTGAAAGTTGCTACAAGATATACAATCATCATATTCACGATCAAACACGGTAAAGCATGGAAATAGCAATTTCTTCAGTGACATTTCTGATTACACATGATCACTAGATGTATGTGTTAGAATATTGTCATTGATGTCAAAGGAAATGAACAAGATTGTTGTCATTGATGTTATGATGATTTGATTAAATTTAAAGGAAAAGTTAGTGCAAGGTTGGAAGATACAGAGCTGTTTGAAGGAATCGTTATTGACAAAGATACGAGTCATCCACAAATGCCTAAAAGAGCTGAGGATGCAAAGCTAACAAAGACATATATATAACTAAAATAATTGCCCAAGATAATAAATGAAAGATGAGCAACTGGGAGTTTAATATTTAATATAAACAACTATTTATAGTGGCTGACTCATTAATCCTGGCCAACTTTATGAAGTCAAAAGCATATAGAAGAAGCAACAAATTTATTTAAGGAAGAGTAAAAAGGAATTAACTCAATAAAGATTAACCTTTACTAAAAGCAGTGATTAAATTAATACATGGAGCGATTGTTAAGGAAAGTGATAAAGATTCATTAAAGGAAGCAAAATATATCTTATTAAAAGGCAGCGATTAAATAAGCAGTGATCATAATATTAAGGCAGCGATGAAGACATAAGGAGTTGCGATTCATTTAAGAAGCAATGGTTATTAAGAGTTAAATAAGCAATCTCACATTAATAATGGGGAATGATTAGTAAATAATCTTATTAACAAAGGGCAGCGATCTATAATGGAAGGGTGCTTTGGAAAGAATGCATCCATTATGAAAAGGTATCTCTTTTCATTTAGAGATGAAGATATAAAATGAAGGTTGTGTGAGGAGAAAAGGAACTGTGAGAGACAATAAGAAACATCATATAAGCACAAGAAGAGTTTATGAGGAATAAAGAATAAACATTTTATCAAGGCAGATTTATGTATGAAGAAAAGAATAGAAGATAATTAAAAGGCAGATTGTGAAGGAGATTATATGAAGATTTAAGAAGAAGAATATATGCAAAACTGTAAAGGAAATATATTCAGATTTGTGAAAGAACTATAATCAGATTTGTGAATAAAATATGTTCATTGTCCGTTGAAGAAGCAACATCTAAGAAGGTGGAACTTTGTTGTGGAAGTTGGTGCTTCCTAAAAGAGAGATTGGTCTCACTAAGTTGGTGCTTAGCAGTGGTAGTTGGTGCCTCTGATAGGTTGGCGCCTACAAATTGTGGGGATTGGTGTCTCCAGTGGGTTGGTGCTCACAAATTGTATAAGAGGGGATTGGTGTCTTGTGTAAGTTGGTTCCTACAAAGATTGTAAGAAGTTTCATATAAGCAATATTTTGCCATGGTTTTCTCTCGTAATTGTTTCCACATAAATCGTGTGTTCCTCTTGTGTTGCATAATTGTTAGCTCTTATGTGAATGATATTGTGCAATTGATACTATTGTGGTTGTTCGTTTAAAAGGTAAAAGATTCTATTATACTGATTCACCCCCCCTCTTATATAATCGTGTTGTCATCAATTGGTATCAAAGTGGGTTTCCTCGGAATATAGCTTAATAGCTTGAAGAAAGATCTTATATAAGCACACATGGCAGGACAAGAAGAATACGGTTTCTCATCAAAGAAAGCACCATTGTTTGATGGAACAAACTATGCTTTTTGGAGCATAAGGATGGAAACCTATTTTAATGCTCTAGGATGTGATATTTGGCAATCCGTGGTGAATGGTTATACACCTCCTGCAACTCCAACAAATCAGGAAGGAAAGAGGGCCGGTGAACATAATGCAAAGGCGGAGAATGCAATTCTGTGTGCATTATTGGAATCAGAATTCGTGAAGGTTATGCACTGCAAATCAGCCAAAGACATGTGGGACAAATTGAAGAATACCTACGAAGGATATGATTGTAGTCGGCAAGAAAGAAAGAAATAAATAAATGTGTTAATGTGTAGTCCTCGACAGTTGGTTGGTTGTTACTTGGTAGTTGTCGACAGTTGGCATTCTCAACCAACCTCGGCTTACTATATATTGTATGTTTGCACTTCTAGTCAAGGACCACATACATTTGGTATTATGTAATTATTGTCAATCCGATGAATACATAATATTGTCAATCTGATGAATGAAGAATACAAGACATATATTATGTGCATTGTCTGAGTAATTGATATGTTTTATTATAGTTATATATTTCCATATACTATTTGCTAATCAGTCAATTAGCCTTAAGGAGTAAACATTGGGCGGTGTTGGCGATATGAACCCTAGTGATACACAACACATAGATAGGTATCATGGTGATGTAATGGGGCAGCTAGTCGAAGAACCTATACAAGCAAACGAAGAAAGGGAAGACGCGTTGACAAAAGACTTGATAAACTTGTGGGACATTTCGCTGAAGGAACACATATGGAGGGAAGCACTTAGGAGAGAGGTCCTTCAGGCCACCATCTGGGACAATCTAACTATCAACCCAAAGTTCGATTGTCTTCTCGACAGACTACCAAGATCAATTGTACATCACTACATTATACTGCAAGATCTTTGAGCTGAGAAAGATAGGGAACAAAGAAGGCAATAGATACTACAACGATACGAAGAACAAAACAAAAGGGAAGAAGAAGAGCATAATACTGACCGATGATGTACGTCGACGAATTAATGCCCTTAACCTTAAAACCAGGGAATTAATAAAAAGCAATCACGAATCAATCGACCAAAAAATAAGATCCCTGAGAATAAAAGAACAAAGAGAATGACGATGATGATTGAGGGGTGAAATTGAAGAAGGCAAAGGGTTTCTAAGGGAAAGCCCGAGCCCACCCAGGATCAGAAGCCAAATTGTGAGCAAAAGTCATAGTTGGGAGAGAAAGAGAACCATCAAGACAAGAGAACATACGAAGGGAGAGTGGGTAGAGATAGCCCGACATTTACCACTTTCCCAACGAAACATACACTAACCTCGCCAAACACACGAGAGAACCATCTATACCATTAGTGTCGGACGAAGTGGAAAGTGAAGAAGAGAACTGTACAGATTGTCACCGACAAATGAAGAAGCATCGCTGAGTGATAAAGAAGGTTCACCGTCGAGTGAAGGGGAAGGAAAGGAGGGAACCGCCAACCTAATTGTCCAAGAACAATTTGTACCAAGAAAACCCTCTAGAGAAAACCTATCGATGATCTGACAAAGACCATTGGCCAGATTGAAGACTTGACATTGACAAGAGAAGCGAATATTGGAATAGCGGAGCTGAAAACACCAGGACAAAGGGAGCATCGAAGGGACCCTGAAGGTAGCCCGAGGGTGACAAATGTTGAAGAGAAACGAGTAGAGGATTGTGGTGTGTCCAAGAGTGCAAGGAATGCACCATAATGTACAGATCAAAAATCTCCAAATAGGTTATCGTCACAGAAGCTACAACAGAGAAGTAAGATGGTGACTCCCCCAACAAGTCTGAATGTGGAGCGACATAAACTCCCAAAGTTCACCAGAAACAAGTCGGGGGACCCTGTAAGACATTGTAAAACATGTGAGACAATTTGAGTAGCAAATGGTCAAGATGATAGAGCATATTGGCTGAGAGCATTTCCAACAACTTTCAGAGGAATAGCAATTGACTGGTATAACTTATTGGAAGCCGCTCATAAGAACACATGGGATGCATTGAAAAGAGCGTTCTACAAGGAATTCAAACTCTTGAGAGATGATAGCAAAATTGTAGTAAAGATATATAACACCAAACAAGGAAAGCATGAAAATGTACGAGCCTACAATCGTAGACTCAAAGAATTATTGGTCAATCTGGAAATCCAACTAGCCGATGGACTAAACAAGAGATGGTTCATTGAAGGACTGATTTCTTCGTTGAGGAAGAAGATGAAGGTTGTACCTTCGTCATCGTACGTTGATGCCTACAATCAGACGATGGATATAGAAAGCAAAGATAAGACATCTTGTCGAGGAAAGAGGACGGATGACGATGATAGCACAGACAACAATAGTGACAGTGAATCAAAGACTATTCAAGCCTTACAAAAGGATAAGATGAGAATGATGGAGCTGAAAGCCAAGAAGGAAAGTACAAGGGAAAGCAAGGAATTGTGGTGCACCAAATGCAAGGTAGAAGGTCACATAAAAACGAACTATCTAAATAAACTATTTTGTGACATATGCCAAGTAATGGAACATTCCATCAAGGAATGCCTGTACAATTTGAAAACAAGAAAAACACAAGCAAAGAATAAGAAATCGCGAAAAGATCGTGATTAATTGTAAAAATTGGAAATCCTAAGGTTTGCCAATTTTTTCTCCCATTAAATCGCGATTTTTTGGGTATTTTTTAGGGTATTTCGTGTTGATTGCCGATTTTTGCCGGTTTTCTCTTATTTCCGCCGGATTTCTCTGAGTTTGATTGCGATTTCTGAGGGTTTCTAGCCATGATTACCTGTTAAAAATTTATGTGCGATTTTTTACTGCATTTTCCATGATTTTTGGCAGCGATTTTTGTTAAGGTTTCTCTAGTATCTTCATGTGCCCTCTTAGTTTTTCTTTTAACTTCAATTCTTTTTATTTTTATTTTTTCATTTTTCTTTAATTTATAAAAAATCCTACAAACTATACTATAATATAATAATATAATAATATATAATTATTATATTAATATGTTATAATTATATTATTATTATATATTATATTGTATTAATACATATTAATATATTATTATTTTTAAATCCGATTTTTTCAAAAAATCTTATACTTTTGATTTGTCGAATTTTTCCCCAAATGCTTTTTGCTACTATGCACACAAGTGCTCTTCAGTCAAGGGGAACAATCAACCCCTTTGACCACACCACCAAAAACACAAAATACTAATACCAATGCATCTCCTAGTGGATACCAAAACCGATGGGGGAATAATAATCGGTTTAATAATAGTGGACCAATGAGTAGAATCCAGTACGATGCAAAGGGAAGACCAGTGATCTAGTGCAAAAAATGCAATGTATGGGGTCCTTCACCAAAGAATGCCAAAGTAACCAAAACAAAACAGGAATGTTGTGTAAGTGGTGCGGACCGGGTGACCATGAGGACACCGACTGCTTGAAACAAAAAGACATCAACATGCTAGACATGAAGGAACAAGACAAGGAAGTGTTGGCAATTACCAAAGCAAAAATGAATAAGGCAATATACCCAAATCCTCATACATAAAATGAATGACTACGAGAAGCCAAAGCCGAAGTAGAACAGGTGATGGAAAAAGAACGAAGAACCTTCCACAAAATTGCAATACCTCGTTTGGGTCGAAGTCTGGAAAGAACATCGTACGACGTACGCTACAAACAACCATACCAATCAAAGTGACAAACCTTCTCCAAATAATGCCACAACTAGGAGCGGCAATCACAAACATGGTCAGTTATGACCAGATTCAACAGTAGGAAGGCCAAAGAAAAGGAATGATAGTAGAACTGCCACGCGAAGGTGAACAAGTCATCAATCCAATGTTGTTGATGATGAACATAGGGAAGAAGCCGGTTGTTGTTCAGATGGAGATAAGAGGAAAGAGTCTAACAAACACTATCATCAATGGAGGATCAGGAGTCAATGTACTGCCTCAAGATACTTGAAATGACTCGGGAAGCCAACACTTTTGCCATCAACATTCCAATTGGTGGGCACTGACAAATATGGCATCAAGCCATTGGGAACATTGATGGCACAGAAGGTGACAATTGGAACCCAACTGTTCATATTGAACTTTGTAGTCATTCCATTGGAGAAAAAGGCATTTGATGCATTACTTGGGAGAGGATGGCTAATTGTAGCCAAAGCAGACCATAACTTGAAAACAAATACTCTCCAGAGAAAACAATGGGAGGAAGTACATGATTGATTTGAGGAACCAAGCAGTGAGAAAAGAAATAGCATGAGTCCGAAGGAGGATCCAGAATAGATGAAGAAAGGAGATTCATGGAACCAAATGATAAAGGCATCCTTGACCTCTAGCATTGCTTGAAGGACGAAACGAGTTCACTCAATGGACTCTTCCACTGGCAAATGGAGGACTATAAAGTGTTCTAGTGGGATTGCAATATGTTGCAAGTCGAGGAGATTGAAGGAGAAGAAGGGGACAAAGCCTCAACAAGTCAAGCATTTCCCCCAAAGTATGAAGAATACAAAGAGGGAGTGGCTAGAGTGGATGACACACCAATGCATAATTTTGAACGAGATAAGGTGATCAAGTACGAAGAACCAAGAATAAAGAAGGTGAGCATAGGTGAGGAGGATAGCCCCCAAATAATTCTAGTTGAAGACGACTGGATCCAGTGTCGAAGGTGGTAGCATTCAAGATCTTCATAGAATACAAGGATGCCTTTGCATGAATGTACAAAGAATTAAAAGGCATACCTCCAAAACTATGTGTACATAGAATTCCCTTGGTGCTAGGAGCACAACCCATATGGAAGAGGCCCTATCGAATGAACAAAAAATATGTTGCAAAGGTGAAGAGGAAATTGAAAAAAATGTTGGAAGTGGGTATAATCTTCAAGGTCGAATCAGTGATTGGGTCTCTCCAACAATCATATCACTGAAGAAAGAATCCAAACAAATTTGGATATGTGTGGATTTCCGAAGTCCGAATGCACTAACTATAAAAGACCTATTCCTGATCCCATTCAACAACTCCATACTAGAAGAGGTGGCTGGCCACAAAATTTATTCATTCATGAATGGATTCTCCAATTATAATCAAATAAGCATAGCTGAGGAAGGTAAATTGAAAACAATGTTCATGGTTGAAGACGGAGTGTATGCATACAACTGGATGCCATTCGGTCTATGTAATGCTCGGGTGAGTTTCCAAAGAATCATTTTGCATATATTTGACAAGATGTCAGTGGGGAATTTTAAGGCATTCTTAGATGACTGGTCGATCTACAATGACAAAGACACATCTGAAAGCTCTTCGAGAATGTATGTAACGGTGCAGACTAGTGCAACCGGCATTAATTCCGAAGTAAGTGTTGTTTTATGGTGCCTCAAGGAAAAATGCTTGGACACAGTGTGCAAAGTCAAATTGAAGACCGACACAGACAAAATGCAGGTGATCATACAAATGGAACCACCTCAAAACATCACTAGAGTAAAGTCATTCTTGGGTCATGTTGATTACTACAAAAGATTTATCAAAAACTTTGCCTGAATATCCTACCCACTGGGTGTACTCACAAGGAAGGGTCAACCATTCATGTGGACATAAGACAAGGAGAAGGCCTTCAATGAATTGAAGGTATGATTGATAAGTTTGCCAATCCTTGCATATCCAAATTGGAGTAAAGAGTTCCACATACTCGTCGATCCATCAAATTACGCGATTGGAGCAACATTGGCACAAGTGGGACCACAAGGGTTAGATCACCCAATATTTTTTGCCAGTCGAATACTATCAAAAGCAAAGAACAACTATAGTACGATGGAGAGGGAAGTGTTGGGAATGGTCTATGTCATATAGAAGTTTAGACACTATTTATTGGCAACACCCTTCACATTCTACGTTGACCACCAAGTCCTTATGTACTGGTGAATGAAATATGCTAACCAATTTTTTCGAAGGAAAATCACAAAATAACCAGCAATGGATGATTGGATTAGCGTTAGCCTCAAATACAAATCTGAACTTGAATGGAAGATACTGAACTTAAACTGAAGAAACTGAACTTGAATAGAAGAACTACTCAACGTCAAGAATGTGCACTCAAGATCCCACTGAGGGCGAGGTGCTAACATATGACGGAGTTTAAGAAATTGAAATTATGAACTATTAGGCGGATAACCAGCCATGAGAGAACAATTCCACGCTACCACCAAACAGTGGGGGGAAAAGATTACAAATAAAGCAATTCATCCGCTGCGGCGGGCATCCACAATGCTGTGGGGATTCACCACTATGAGTGGGTATGAGATATTACAATTAAATTAACCTCACTGGCGGTAAACCATCCAGGGGACTTATGTGAGAAGAAACAGAAAGAAATTGCAGCAAATTAAACTGGAACAGTACTACTGTTTACAGTTTGTACAATGTGGAATAAGCTGCAAATTACATAGGAAATATAGAATTCTTCATACACAAGATTAAGAGATGATTTTCAATGATATTTTAACCCTCTAACAGCTGCTAATAAATCAGAAATCAGAACTTCAACAATCTGATGTAAAAACAGTAAACTGGAAATTACAATCTGCAACTGTGAGAATCAAGTAAATTATCATAACTCACTCAAATCTCCTCCGAATGGCGTGAAACGAGTTGCAAATGCACCTTACAAGTCTGGCGCCCAAGTTAGAATCCAGAAACAGCAATCAAAGTCTCCACTTTATTTGGCACGAATCCCAAGACATCATTAAATGGTACGGCCCTTGAGGAAAATCGATTTTGCAATATAAAATTGAATACTTGGAAATAAATTCCCAAATTTTGTGAAAGGTGGCGCCTTCAGTTGACTAATGCATGGCCAAAGTACCCAGAACAGAATAAAATTCGCTTTAGAAGTTATGAACAAAACTCAGCTTCAGCTGTGTAAAAACCAGGAACTTCAAAACTGTAGAATTCACCAAAATTATCAACCTTTATTGCTCAATCTGCTAGTCTGTTGTGAGAAGCAGCAATGTTCCAACTAGGTGTTATATTTCAAACACGAAATTGGGAAGGGGCTAGGAGGTAGCATCCTCGAAGCAATAGCAAAATGTCCATAGTCATTTTGACAGCATAACAGTAAGGTAATTGATGGATACCCAATGCTGGAGTCATGTCTTCATTTTATAAGAATTGAGAAACTCTTCAACTTCCTCAATGGTACGCCAAAAGACAACTATTTGAATTCTCCTTATTTTCAAATTTCATAAAATAATATTCCTCATAAAGTGGCGTCCACTTTCCTCCAAGCAATAAATTCAAAAATATAAAATATTAATATCACCTTATGACAAGGCGTACCCTTCAAGTCCCCTTTTTAAAACAACTTGCAAGTTGTATCCTTAGGCCAAGGGGTGGTCAATTGAAAAATATAACACTTATGCCAATACTTAGTAAATTTCAACAATTAAGGCTTGAGAGGAAGATATTGAAACAACCAATAACATGCTCAACTGAAGAGAAGACTGAAGACAACCAACTGCATACTGCCACAACCATCATTTACTAAAAATAGTAAATAAAATGAAATGCTACAAAAGCCAAGCCCATGAAACCCTAATTTCCACCTCATTCCAGTCTACGGGTTCCGGAATAGACTGAAGAATGCCAATGCTGATCACTGATGAGAAGGGGACATTACAGTCCGCCCTCCTCGAAATTGCTTGTCCCCAAGCAACTGCAAAGATGGATGCAACAAAATCTGTTCACCTTCCCACGTAGCATCTTCAATAGGCAAATTCCTCCATCTAACCAAATATTCTTTGATTGTCCTTCTTCTCAAAGAACGTTCTCTAGTGTCAAGGATCTCTTCTGGAATCAACACTAAATGACCTTCCTCATCCAATGGAGGTAATTCTGATGTAGCCACCACATTGTGTCCAATTGCCTTCTTGAGGCGAGACACATGAAAAACATTATGTATTTTGCTTTCAGCTGGAAGTTCCAACTCATAAGCAACTTCACCAATCCTTTTGGTGATTTTGAAAGGACCATAAAAGCGTGGCTTCAACTTTTCTGCACCACTCTTCTTGAGAGAAGATTGTCTATATGGCTGAAGCCTCAAATAGACCATGTCCCCAACTTCAAAAGACCTTTCCACACGCTGCTGATCAGCGTATAACTTCTGCTGATTTTGAGCTTGTTGCAGATTTTCCTTAAGAGTCTTCAAGATGTCTTGGCTTTGTTGTAACATATCCAATGCTTGTGGGGCTCTACTATCACCAAACACTAGATCAACAAAGTTAGTAGCCTCATAACCATAAAGAGCCTTAAAAGGAGACATCTTAATTGACATGTGATAAGAAGAGTTGTAACAATACTCTCCTAAATGAAGCCATTTAATCCAAGCTCGCTGCTGTCCTGAAACATAGTTCCTTAGGTAGCCCTCTAACCACTTGTTAACAATTTCTGATTGCCCATCTGTTTGTGGGTGATAACTTGTGCTTGGAGTAAGCACTGTCCCACTCAATCTGAAGATCTCCTGCCAAAAAACACTTAGGAACTTGCTGTCCCTATCACTGACAATTGTTTTAGGCAACCCATGCAAACGGAACACCTCTCTAAAAAACAACTCAGCCACTTGAGCTGCTGTAAATGAAGTGGTAACAGCAAAGAAATGAGCAAATTTCGTTAGTCTATCAACCACAACAAATATACAGTCACGTCCTTGCACCTTGGGCAACCCCGTGATAAAGTCCATGGCAATACTTTCCCACTTCTGATTTGGAATAGGCAAGGGCTGAAGTAAACCAGCAGGAAAAGAGTGTTCATTTTTATTCCTTTGACAAATAGGACACTCTCTAATGTAATTCAAGACTTCATCTTTCAAACCTTTCCAAGTGAATCGTTCACGAATCTGCTTGTAAGTCTTGAAAATCCCTTGATGACCAGCAAGGGGAACATCATGAAAAGATTGTAGAATCTTTTTCTTAAGCTTAGATTCTTGTACTAAAAAGATTCTATCTTTATAATAAATTAATCCATCAACCAACTTATACCTTTCATCAACCAATTGACCTTCTAACAAGCTGGTTGCAAACTGATTTTTAACATAATCAGCAGCAATTAATTCTTTCCAATCTGCTGATAACTCACAAATTGACTGCAAATGAGGCCTTCTAGAAAGTGCATCAGCAACTATATTATTTTTTCCTTTGACATATTCAATGTCAAAGTCATATGCTTGGAGTTTACTTACCCATTTTTGCTGCCTTTCATTCAATTCCTTTTGGCGCATAAAATGTTTAAGACTGTTGTGATCAGTCTTAACAACAAATTTACTTCCCACCAAGTATTGACGGAATTTAGACAAAGCATGCATGATGGCAAGCATCTCTTTGTCATAAATAGAGTAAGTTTTTTCTGCCCCTCTCAATTTTCTGCTCTCGAAGACAATAGGATGTTTGTCTTGCATTAGGACAGCTCCAACTCCTTCTCCTGAAGCATCACATTGTAATTCAAAAGGTTTTGAAAAATCCGGAAGTGCCAACACAGGACACGAACTCATGATTTGTTTAAACTTATCAAAAACCTCTTGTGCTTGCTTAGTCCAAAGAAAAGCTCCTTTCTTCGTAAGATCTGTCAAAGGTGCTGCTTGATGAGAATAACCTTTTACAAATCTTCTATAGAATCCACATAACCCTAAAAACCCTCTCAAATGGGAAATGTTCTTTGGAGTTGGCCAATCAAGAATGGCCCTTATCTTTTCTGGATCCACTTTCACCCCCTTTGAACTGATAATGTGGCCAAGGTATAAAAGTTCTTCCATCCCAAACTCACACTTAGATTCTTTGGCGAATAGACATTCCGCCTCTAAAATGGTAAGCACTTCTTCCAAATGCTTAAGATGCTCTTCCCATGACTTACTGAATATGAGAATATCGTCGAAGAAGATGAGCACAAACTTCCTCAACTGCTGTCTAAAAATCTTGTTCATACAAGATTGGAATGTGGCTGGAGCATTTGTCAAACCAAAAGGCATGACAAGAAATTCAAAATGCCCAAAGTGGCATCTAAACGCTGTTTTTTCTATATCCTCCTCCCTCATTCTGATTTGGTGATAGCCCGAACGAAGATCAATCTTTGAGAAGAACATTGCCCCATGGAGCTCATCAATAAGCTCATCAATCCTAGGGATAGGATATCTATTCTTGATGGTTTTCTGATTTAATGCGCGATAGTCAACACACATACGCATTGTTCCATCTTTCTTTTTGACCAGCACTACTGCTGAAGCAAATGGACTCTTGCTTGGTCTAATAAAACCACTTTCCAACAGCTCCTTGATGGCTTTTTCAATTTCATCTTTCTGCCTCTTTGGATAGCGGTAAGGTGTAGTAATGACTGGTTTTGCTCCCTCTTCTAACTCAATCACATGCTCAGAACCTCTTTCAGGAGGTCTTCCAGGAGGTAAGCTTCCAAAGACTTTACTTTTCTTTGAAAGTAAGGCTTGAATATCAGGATGATATTGCCTTTTTTCCTCAACCGGATCAGCTGGTAAAACCATACATTCAGCAGCCCATTCAACTTGATCATGGCGGATCAGCCTTTCCATCCTTTTCAAAGAAACAATTCGAGGGCCTCCATTTGACATCCCTCTTAAAACAACCTTCCTTCCATTAGACTGAAATTTCAGCTCCATGGTTTGCAAATTCAATGTGATCTCACCAAGAGATCGCAGCCATTGTATGCCTAACACAACATCAGTGTCTCCTATACCCACCACATAAAAATCATCCTTAATTTCATGATTCCCTAATTGCAAAGATAGATTAGGAATTCTCCTTGTGCAAGACATAGTGAAACCATCAGCAACCATTACTTTGAAACCATCAAAATCTTCAGTCTTTAAACCTTTTCTAGCAACTAGCCCTTCATCAATAAAATTGTGAGTTGCTCCAGTATCAATTAGGGCAACTATCCTTTGTGAATTTACAACTCCATGAACCCTAAAAGATTCATTCTTTTGAAAACTAGATAGTTGTGCAAAAGCACTACTATCTCCAACCTCTTCGGACTTGTCTTCTTGAGCTTCTTCACCTTCACTACTTGCTGATTCGTATTGCTGATCAGACGAATCAGATTCTGATCCATAATCAGAATAGCCCTCCATTTGAACAACTTTGCCTCTTCCATAGCAACGGTGGCCTTTCACCCAAGGCTCACGACAAGTGAAGCAAACTCCATCCTTTCTAAGCTGTTCTTTGAGCTCTTCGGACAGCCTTGGTGGAAACTTTTTGGGCAGATTTGAAGATGGCTTTTTATCCTTCTTATGGCTGAATGATTTTGAGTGAAATTTAGGTCTTGGGGCTGCCAATTCCATGCTCCTAGCTTTCTTGATAGCTTCATCCAATGTTGGAGGATCAAATGCTTTGACCCAACCCTTCAATGGCTCCATTAAACCTTCAGCAAAAAGGACTACAAGTCTTCTTTCAGTAATGTTGGGCACCATTACTGACAACCTCTGAAAATCAGCCACATAACTTTCTAAAGATCCTTGCTGTTTCAACTGTGCCAATTCTCTAAACTTCAATTCCGGATCTTTAGTGTCAAATCTCTCAATCAGCTTATTTGTAAACTCTCCATAAGTGCGAATAAGGTTATGGCCAAGGGTGACCAAACCGTGAGTCCACCATTCATGAGCTATGCCATCTAAGTGCAAGGTAGCAAATTTGATAGCATCTTCTTCCGGCATAGGTCTAAGAGAGAGGTAGTTATCTAACTTTTGCACCCATGACCTGGCTGTACACTTGTTACCACCATCAAAATGTTCCATAGTGATCTTTCCCAATGCTTGGTAAAAATCATTTCTAGGGCCTGCAGGAGGACGTTGATCATTCCTACCACCATTTCTCCGACTCCTTTGATTCATGAATTGATCAAAGGTCCATGCTCCTCTCAAGTCAAGAGGTAAAGACACATACTCCATATAGGCTTGACGAGCATCATCAGCAAAGTTTGGAGTAGCCTCAACTGGTTGTTGCTCTTCCCTTGGTGTGAAAACAGGAAAGAGGGGTCTAGAGGATGACCCACTATGAATTGTAGTATGCTGACCTACAATTCTGTCTCTAGTATTCACCTCAGGACTGCCACTATTATTATTTCCATTCACTCCACTATTTTCTCCAGCTGAGTTATTTTGGGGCTGAATAATACTCTGAGCTGCTTGCTGATCCAACTTGGATAACAAACGGGACATCATATCTATCATTCCGTCAAACTTTTTCTCCACTCTATCCCTCTCTTCATTATCTCTTCTTACTGAATCTGACATTATGATAGTTGTGTGATCAACCACTTCCACTGAATTATCTGAACCTTCCACTGTTTTACCAAGGTCTCTTAGTACTTCTGAGAAGGTATCTGCCTCTGGAACGGGTGGAAACTGATGCTGATTTCTGGCCTGACTTCTAGTGTATGGCCTAGTGTCTCTGTCACTCATCAGTTAACTACTGCAATCAGCCACAGGATGGCAGGGTCTTCTGCTCTGATACCACTGAAATATGCTAACCAATTTTTTCGAAGGAAAATCACAAAATAACCAGCAATGGATGATTGGATTAGCGTTAGCCTCAAATACAAATCTGAACTTGAATGGAAGATACTGAACTTAAACTGAAGAAACTGAACTTGAATAGAAGAACTACTCAACGTCAAGAATGTGCACTCAAGATCCCACTGAGGGCGAGGTGCTAACATATGACGGAGTTTAAGAAATTGAAATTATGAACTATTAGGCGGATAACCAGCCATGAGAGAACAATTCCACGCTACCACCAAACAGTGGGGGGAAAAGATTACAAATAAAGCAATTCATCCGCTGCGGCGGGCATCCACAATGCTGTGGGGATTCACCACTATGAGTGGGTATGAGATATTACAATTAAATTAACCTCACTGGCGGTAAACCATCCAGGGGACTTATGTGAGAAGAAACAGAAAGAAATTGCAGCAAATTAAACTGGAACAGTACTACTGTTTACAGTTTGTACAATGTGGAATAAGCTGCAAATTACATAGGAAATATAGAATTCTTCATACACAAGATTAAGAGATGATTTTCAATGATATTTTAACCCTCTAACAGCTGCTAATAAATCAGAAATCAGAACTTCAACAATCTGATGTAAAAACAGTAAACTGGAAATTACAATCTGCAACTGTGAGAATCAAGTAAATTATCATAACTCACTCAAATCTCCTCCGAATGGCGTGAAACGAGTTGCAAATGCACCTTACAAGTCTGGCGCCCAAGTTAGAATCCAGAAACAGCAATCAAAGTCTCCACTTTATTTGGCACGAATCCCAAGACATCATTAAATGGTACGGCCCTTGAGGAAAATCGATTTTGCAATATAAAATTGAATACTTGGAAATAAATTCCCAAATTTTGTGAAAGGTGGCGCCTTCAGTTGACTAATGCATGGCCAAAGTACCCAGAACAGAATAAAATTCGCTTTAGAAGTTATGAACAAAACTCAGCTTCAGCTGTGTAAAAACCAGGAACTTCAAAACTGTAGAATTCACCAAAATTATCAACCTTTATTGCTCAATCTGCTAGTCTGTTGTGAGAAGCAGCAATGTTCCAACTAGGTGTTATATTTCAAACACGAAATTGGGAAGGGGCTAGGAGGTAGCATCCTCGAAGCAATAGCAAAATGTCCATAGTCATTTTGACAGCATAACAGTAAGGTAATTGATGGATACCCAATGCTGGAGTCATGTCTTCATTTTATAAGAATTGAGAAACTCTTCAACTTCCTCAATGGTACGCCAAAAGACAACTATTTGAATTCTCCTTATTTTCAAATTTCATAAAATAATATTCCTCATAAAGTGGCGTCCACTTTCCTCCAAGCAATAAATTCAAAAATATAAAATATTAATATCACCTTATGACAAGGCGTACCCTTCAAGTCCCCTTTTTAAAACAACTTGCAAGTTGTATCCTTAGGCCAAGGGGTGGTCAATTGAAAAATATAACACTTATGCCAATACTTAGTAAATTTCAACAATTAAGGCTTGAGAGGAAGATATTGAAACAACCAATAACATGCTCAACTGAAGTGATGACTGAAGACAACCAACTGCATACTGCCACAACTATCATTTACTAAAAATAGTAAATAAAATGAAATGCTACAAAAGCCAAGCCCATGAAACCCTAATTTCCACCTCATTCCAGTCTACGGGTTCCGGAATAGACTGAAGAATGCCAATGCTGATCACTGATGAGAAGGGGACATTACAGTGAACAAACCGATAATTCAAGAGTGAGCCAATGGCTTCTGCTACTACAAGAATTCACATTCACCATTATTGTCAGGCCGAGGAAGAGCCATGTCATCATTGACCAATTGTCAAGGATCAAATCAGGTGAACCTCCAAAGGGAGTAAATGGATTTTCCAGACACACATTTATTCCAAATTGTAGCACTATCCCCATGGTACGAAAACATCGGAGAATACCTCTCTACTTCCAGGTTTCCGAAGGAGATGCCACTAGGAGAGCGAAGGAAACTAGCATTCAAGAGTAAAACATTCCAACTCATCAATGGTCTGCTATATAAAATGGGATCAAACCAGGTACTACGACGATGTGTGATGGAAGAGGAAATTCCAAGAGTACTTAAAGAAGCACACGAGGGACTAGTAGGAGGACACATGGGGCCATATGCTACAACTCGTAAAATCTTGCTGGCAAGCCTATGGTGGCCCAAATTGCACACTGGCGCCTGAGAGTGGGTGGTAGGATGCGATACTTGCCAAAGAGTTGACAAACCGCTGACAAGAAATTACATGTTGTCGTTCCCATCCCAACCTTAAAAACTTTTTGAGCGGTGGGGATTGGACTTTATAGGTCTATTAAAAGTCAACCAACTACATCGGTGTAGGTACATAGTTGTTTCCATAGAGTACCTAACCAAATGGGTGGAGGCTGGGGCACTGCCAGACAACACTGCAATCAACACAGTGAGATTCATATACAAATAGATTGTCACAAGGCATGGAATCCTAATATAGATCACCAGCGATAGGGGAGGACACTTCGTCAACCATGTCATTTGCCTGATGATGACGGAGTTCCAATTTTTTCACAACTTATCAAGCCCATACTACCCGAGAGTGAATGGACAACAAGAATCCACAAATAATGTGCTCGTCTTGGTCATTCATAAGTCATGTGACATCAAAGAAGTTGACTAGGAGGAGAAGTTGCTAGTCATACTATGGGCTTATTGTACGACATATAAGGTGACGACGACAAGCCACACACCATTCCAATTGATGTATGGTCAAGAAATTGTAGTTCCTGGCAAATATATGGTGTCAATTCTGAGGATTGTCGTAGAGAACCGACTAGGTGACACAGAGAGCTTGAAGGAATGACTATTCCAATTAGACAAATTTGACGAACGAAGAGTACTCGCCCAATGGGAAACGAAGGCAATGCAAAAAAAAAGGAAATACTGACATGACAAACACCTTTGACAAGTAAACTTCCAACCAACACAATTGGTTCTCAAATATAATGGTTGTAACAAATTAAAACCTGGTAAGTTCAAGGTTAGATGGCTCGGTCCCTTTAAAATCTAAGAAATCTTAGAGAATGGAGCTATCAAATTGGAGACTTTGGACGACAATATACTGAAAGATAGTATCAACAGATCCAAATTCAAGCCATATAAAGAGAGCAATCACAACCAACATGGTGGATTGGATGGTAGACGGGAAACCTACCATACAAATACCAGAAAGACCAAAAGGACTTGCAAGCGTAAAGGTAAAACCAATTTGGCAAGAACCTGAAGGTGTGGCAGTGCCAAGAATTCCTCAACACTTAACAATTGCACTATTTGGA
Source organism: Sequoia sempervirens (assembly GCA_007258455.2). Lineage (NCBI taxonomy): Eukaryota > Viridiplantae > Streptophyta > Pinopsida > Cupressales > Cupressaceae > Sequoia > Sequoia sempervirens. Next base: position 4,216 of record VDFB02355767.1, on the reverse strand, counting down.
CCACCTGCAAAATGGATAAAGTTACAAGGCATGATGGCACTTGAAAGCATCATATTCATGACCAAGGAGAGGATACACCACACATGAGCTAGACGAAGAGTAGAAGCAAAGGAAGACAGCCGAAGAATGGCATATAGGAGAGCACTAGAAAGACTAGGAAGAAGGCCCTAGCCTATGACCAATGTTCATGGTCGAACATTACTTCATAGCAGAACGAGATGAATACAACGAACACATAATTCAATGGGCAATAGACCATAACACGAAACCACCTCCATTACTGACCTATAAAGGGCTATGGCGCACGATACATAATCCAACAACACCACCAACAATCAAGGGGGAAGAAGTGAAATGGCACCAACAAAGAGGGAGCATGTACATTGACGGCAGTCAAAACTATAAAGGTATGGAAAATCCACTATTACTACAAAAAATATTTGATCTCGAATACATAGGAACCTATTGTGAATATAATTGTTAAAAAAACAAATAGTTATTTCAAAAACAACATCCAACCTCAAATATAATATACTTGGGAACAAACTACGAGAATGTGAAGAATAGCAAACTAGAAGTAACTAATATATGGGATCAAGCCTCGGAAATAAAATTAAAAGAAAAAATGAGTGAAGAGGACAAAAGAGACAAAGTGGAAATAAAGAAGGAAAAAATAAAAAGCAAAAACTTAAAAAAATGTCGGAGTTGAAAATTATTCAAGTTCGGAAAATGAAAAAATGCAAAAAATTAAAATTACCGAGGAGAATAAATATTAAAGTAAAGTTGGGAAGAATTAAAAAATCATTAATTGATGGATATATTAAATTCTAGTCAACAATTATTAAAAGAGAAAAATTAAAGTACAGAAATTAATTAAAAAATTACCAATACAAATCCCTCCTTTATCCCTCCGCCCGCCCCAAATACGGGTGGGTTCAGTCCTTTCTCCTCGGCTGGTTCTTCTCGTGGTCCCTCATGTGAAGGACCCATAGAGAACCCGAGTTCAAAATGAAGGACCCTGGCAGAACCCGGGGAGAACCCAGAGGACCCGGGAGGACCCACGCCATACAGCCTTAAAAAAGGCAAAATCTCAACTTAAAAACAAAAAACCTAACCCTAAAAAGTGCCCAGATTGCCTTATATTGACTTGGCCGACCAAATGAGGCTCATTTTGCAAACTCAAAAGAGCAAAAACACCATTTTTTTGCCTCCAAGCTAAAATAGTTGATTTTTGCAGGTTTTCTCTTTTTTTCGAAGGTGAGATTGTAAGAGCTACGAAGGAGTTCAACTGATAGAAACAAGAGAGGAATAGGTGCACTAAGAAGATCAAGCAATCAAAGGTGAGTGAATCTATCCTCTTTTTTTTAGTTTTCAATAATTTTTTTGAAGATTTTTCAAGTTTTTTTTTCTTTTTCTAGTAAGGTTTGAAATTTTTTAAGAACATTTTATGCAAAATAAGGGGTTATAATGCCCATTTTTTCTAAAAAAAATTACTTGTTTTTTATTTATTTTAGGTTCATATCTTCATACAAAATGGCCGATAGTTCTACTTCAGTTGGAATGGGTGCAGAGAGTCAATTTAAATATGATCCAGGCTCACCTCTTTGGCGACATACGACAATGATTCAACAACTTCCCGGTGGTGGGGGTTATGTTTGGCGTTGCAGCCAATGTGGAACTACATATAGGAGCTCGTACTTTCGAGTGAAAGCCCATTTATGTGCTATTGGTAATCAAGGAATAAAACCTTGCCTTGGGCCAGATAAAAAAGGGTTGACAAAGGATCAAATAATGGGTTATATTAAAGAACAAGAGGATGCTGACAATGCATTCAAAACACCAAAGGCTACAGACCATCCTCTTATGAAGAAAGGTAAAAATAAAAGCAAAAGCTCGCAAAGACTTAGTGGCTTATCAGAACCGGCTGGCCCACATCCTTTCATGGAAATGGCACAATCTTCTGAAGGAGAAAATATGTCGGTGACACGAAAAAGAGGCCCATTGGATAGAGCCTTCAAAAATGAAGCAAGGGAGTTGGCAGATGAGAGCATTGCACGTTGCATTTATGGCAATGGGCTTCCTTTCAACCTTGTTAGATCACCTTATTGGCAGGAAATGGTGAAAGCCATTTCTAAGACAACTCCTGATTATGTTAGTCCTGGGTATGAAAAGGTGCAGACCACCTTATTGGCAAAGGAGAAATCTTCAGTAGAGGTAGCATTGAGAGTAATCAAGGATACATGGGTCGAAACAGGTGTGTCCATCATTTCTGATGGATGGAAGGATTGCAAAAATAGACCATTGATCAATGTTATAGCAGTATCCCCTAAAGGGGCAATGTTTTTGAAGGCAGTTGATTGTGAAGGGAAAATAAAAGATGCAAGTTTTATTGCCAATATCCTCATAGAATCCATTGAAATGGTGGGGCCTGAAAACGTTGTCCAAGTCATAACGGATAATGCTAAAAACTGTAGGGCAGCCGGGGCTATAGTGGAGGCTAGATATGGTCACATTTTTTGGACACCATGTGCAGTCCACTCACTCAATTTGATAATGCAAAAGATTGGTACACAAATTGAGTGGGTCAAGCAAATCTACGCAGAGGGTGAGGAGATCCAAATGTTTGTGACTAATCATCATATGTCACAAGCCATCTTCAGGACCTTCTCCAAGTTGGAGTTGCTTAAGGTAATTTAAATCTGATTTTTTAATATAATTTTTTATTTTTTTATTTTAATTTTTCATTGCTGATTTGTGACATGCATTTTCTTACAATGTTAGGTTGCTGAAACTCGATTTGCATCTCACACAATTGTCTTAAGACGACTTGTGAAGGTGCGACAAGCCTTGGGTTCTATGGTCATCAACAGTTTGTGGAGTGTATGGAGGCAATCAAGCACAGAAAGAGCCCAAAAAGTGAAAGCAATGATCTTAGATGATGAGTGGTGGGCTCGTGTGGAATATGTTTTAAATTTCACCGAGCCTATTATGAGCATGATTAGGTATACTGATACTGATCGCCCATGTTTGGGTGAAATTTATGATGGCATGGATTCTATGGTGGAGAAAATAAGAGCAATAATAGATGCCAAGGAACATGACCCAACGGAATCATTTTTCAAAACTGTGCAAACTATTATTGTTGACCCTTGGAACAAGATGACCACCCTTTAGCATTTGCTTTGTCACCAAAGTATTATAGCAAAGAGATACTTTCATTGCCGAGGAGGATGGCACCATATAGGGATTTAGAGGTTGCTGCTGGCTATAAGGCTGCATTTAGAAAGATATTTGTAGATGAAGAAATCCAAAGCATTGTCATGGGCGAGTTTAGCCAATTCATAGCTGCAAAAAATCATGATGTTTCTGCTCATCTAGACAGATATAGGAAAGATGCTGATGATTGGTGGTATCTACATGGTCAAGGCTCCATTTACTTGCAACCTCTTGCAATTAAAATACTCTCCCAAGTATAAATCTTTTTATTTATTTATTTTTTCGTTTTTCATTCGATGCTATTATGCTATATATTATGATTATTATCGGCAAGTAAAATTAAATACTAATAGTAATTACTAAATGTTGTGTGCATAATCAACAAGTTGCAAGTTCCTCTTCAGCTGAGTGGAATTGGAGTACATACTCCTTCATCCACTCGGTCAAGCGCAATCGTTTGGGTGCAAAAAAAGTAGAGGATTTGGTCTATGTACACTCCAACCTTCGTCTCTTATCACATAAGAAACTTGAATACAATGAGGGTGTGACAAAGAATTGGGATCTCACCCCTGAGTGTGCTGATTTAGATGCTACAATTGCACAACTTACCTTGGCTTCTATGGATGACAATGAGGCAACTAATGCACCTAGTGGGAGTGGTAATCCAATTGATAGTGTTTCAAATGAAATTGAAGTTATTGAACCAATTGAGGATGATGAGGATGATGAATTTGAAGAATGATTGTAATTTGAATTTTCAATGTGTAATGACATTTTAAGACTTGAGTATTTACTATTTACTTTTTTGCAAATTATGAATATGATTACAGATTATATGAGGTATTACCGTATGGCGTATTTCATTGTTTCAATATTCTATGGCATTATGGCATTATGATCATATGATTATAATTTTGAGCATGCTTATGAGTCTATGGCATTATCATTATGTTTATAAATTTTAAAATTTATGTAATATATATATATATATATATATATA
>VDFB02355766.1:54847-61565 GCA_007258455.2 Sequoia sempervirens | reverse complement strand
AACCCCATCAAGTATTCTATTCTCCATGAAGGACTGCTTGTCCTAATTTATGACCATTTCAAAGCCATGCTAGCTCTGCCTCACCATACACCATCGCCTAAGGTTAGGGTTGATGACAAGGACAAAAGAAAACCTAGGGATTCTCCTCTAAAAAAGGGCAAGAGAAAAGTGTCGGAGGACCCCTTCTATGATGTGAATGAAGAGGAGTCATAGTCGGATTCATTTTCTAAGTATTCTAGCCATCTTACGACTAATAGAGAAGAGAGACCTTGCTTCCCTATGGACCTCAAGGTAGGGGATCATTATTTTAAGAAGGAACAAGAATTTCCCATTGATGTTCTTGCTATAGCCCATAATGGGGCAGTGGATAACTTTACGCTTATGAGATGGGTGTTCTTTGAAATTAAGGAAATTAAGTTAAATCAAAGAGCTATGAATAGTAAACTAGAGAAAGTTAATGATGACAATAACAAAGGTAGTGTAAGTGGTCGAGCCACTGATTTATGGATGAAAGAGGAGAAGTATATGGTTGAGTGCCTCAAGAAAATTGTGAAGGAATTACAGGATTTCAAATGCAATCACGATGGAAAGCAAGCGGATATGGAGGAGCAGCTGAGGAACATTAAAATTTTTCTCCACAAATTGTTGATTATGAACCATAAGATTTTAAAATCCACTGCACAGACCATAAATAACATGGTGGAAAACCTGGAAAAAGCCCATCAGGTAAAGACTATTATGTTTCTTGATTTGGACAATGAGGAAGGGCAGCCGGATAGTGGGGGGTCGAGTAACAGGACCAGAGAAAATTTGAAAAGGAAGGTAGACCAAGCTTTAGTCAACATCCAAGAGATCAAGAAGTCTGCACTCAACATGAACAGTCTGGGGTAGAAAGCGGCAGAGATCCTTTGGAACCTGGCCTAGGGGCAAGTTGTTTAGTGGTTTTTTGTTCATTTTTTTGTCTTTTCTTCCCTAGTTATCTAGTGTGTTCTTCTTTGTGGATAGTTTCCTTTTTTTTGTCTGTTCTTTGTTAATGTTTTAATATCTTTCGCTATCTTATTGTTAAGGGTTTTGGGACTCCTCTAAAACCTATTTGTTCCATAATCAAAAACATAGGAGTGATTGCATATATATATATGTAGAAGGTTAGTATGAAAGCATAAACATATTGGAGATAAAATTAGTTTGGTGGTTGTTTAGCGTTATTCTAATAGCTCTTTTACAATTTCTCTATTTGTCTATAATATTTGGTCTGAGGTGATGTAGCTAGAATTTTGAATGAAGTATGTGGCGTTATACTAATTTTTACATGGGTTTTTTGCATAGATGATTAATTTATTGATAACATGCCTTCTTGTTATATGCTTCTATCCTTGGCGTTATACCCATTTTGGAGACTTGAAAGAGATTATCGCTCTTTATAGCTAGAGAAATTATAGTTAAATCTTCTTTCTTTTGTCAAAAAATATGGTTAGGGTTAGTAATTTTTGGCTATTCAGTGTTATTCTAATAGCTCTTTTATAGTTTCTCTATTTCTCTATAATATTTAGTGTGAGGTGATGTAGCTCGAATTTTCAATGAAGTGTGTTGGTTTATACTCATTTTGCACAAGTTATTGCTACCTATTGGATTTAGGAGTTCTATTTAATGTGGCTTTTCATTCATCTGTCTTGTATGAATATGTTTCATGATATTCTTTTTTCCTCGTGTGTTTGAAGCTCCCCGTAACAAATTGTTCTTGATGATATTCTTTTTTCTAGTTTCTCATAACAAATTGTTGATTATTGTAGTTTGTCTATTCTATTTTGCATATTTTATTCATGATATTCTTGTTTCCTAATATGTTCGAAGGAAGATTCATAATTTTTCCCTGATCCTTATTGACCAATCAGTGATGTTTAGGAATATTCTTTGTTCAAGAGGTAAGGCCCACGTCATGATAAGCAGATTGAAAAATTATTGTTCTCTAGAATTTGTAAGTCATTTTACATGGGTTTCTTGCATAGATGATTAATTTATTGTTAATGTATTCTTCTTGTATGTTTGTATGTTTGGCATTATACCCATTTTGGAGACTTGAAAGAGATTATCACTCTTTATGGGTGGAGAAATTGTAGTTAAATCTTCTTTTTCCTTGTCAAAAAAATATGGTTACGGTTAGTAATTTTTTTGGCCCTTGTTTATTGTTTGTAGATATATCTCTATGCATCTTTGGCATTATACACATTACCATAGGAGAAATTGTAGTTAAATCTTCTTTCTTCCATCAAAAAATATGGTTAGGGTTAGTAATTTTATCAGCCTTGGTTTATTGTTTTAGTTAAATCTCTGTGCATCTTTGGCATTATACCCATTAACATAGGAGCGATTGCAGATTAACATAGGAGTAATTGCATATATATATATATGCAAAGGGTTGGTATGAAAGCATAGGCATATTAGAGATAAAATTAGTTTAGTGGCTGTTAAGTGTTATTCTAATAGCTCTTTTACAATTTCTCTATTTTTCTATAATATTTAGTGCTAGGTAATATGTTCAATTTTCAATTAAGTGTGTGGGGTTGCACTCATTTTGCACAGATTATTGCTACCTATTGGATTTAGGAGTTCTATTTAATGTGGCTTTCCATTCATTTGTCTTGTATCAATATGTTTCATGATATTCTTTTTTCCTTATGTGTTTGAAGATCCCTGTGATAGGCTATTCTTCATGGGATTCTTTTTCCCACTTCCCCATAAGAAACTATTGATTGCCATAGTTTTCCCCTTCTATTCTCCATATTTTATTCATGATATTTTCTTTAAGTTATGATAGCAATTATATGATGCAATAATCTATGCAAAATTTGTATAATGCCACAGGCTTAATTATGGATTTGAGCTAAATTGCTTGGAATTAAATATTATAGACAAATCATTTATGCAAAATACCCATGTAAAATGATTTGTAGTAAATAATTGTTATTCTAACACCTATAATAAAGTTTTTGTACTTCTCTTCAATATTTATTAACAAAGAACATAGCTTGAACCTTGTATCAATATGTTTCATGATATTCTTTCTTCCCTGATTTACTTGAAGGTCCCTAGAACAAACTGCTCAGGTCTGTTTATGTGGGTGGTGGAGCTTGCTAATTACATGGGATGATAGTGTATTATATGAATATATTTCATTATATTCTTTTTCCCTCATCTATTTCAGGTTCCCCAAAACAAATTGTTCTTCACGATATTCTTGTTTTCAGTTCCCTGTAACAAAATGTTCATTATCATAGTTTTCCTCTTCTATTCTCCATATCTTAAAGTTCTATTTAATGTTGGTTTGAGAACATTTGTCATTTTCCTCTGTTTCTTAAGTGTTTCCCTAATAGGTCTTTTCCAATTTCACTTTTTTTTTCTATCAATATGTTTGATGGCGTTGTTTTTTTCTCAATTGTTTGAACTTCCCCATAACAAACTATTCTTGATGATATTCTTTTTTCCAATTCCCTATACTAAACTTTTCACTATCGTACTTTGGTTGTTCTATTCTCCATATTTTAATGTTCTATTTAATGTGGCTTTTCAAACATCTCTCATTTTTCTCTGATTTTTAAGTGTTTTTCTAATAGGTTAGTGAAATGCATGTATAGATTTGAGTTTGTAGCATATTCCTGCTTACCAAAAATTCTATAATTGTCTAGACAAGGTGTAATAGAAAATTCTATGTGACAGTTGGCTTGTCAATTTAAAATTCAAGATACATTATTTCCCACTAAATATTATAGAAACAACTTAAACAAAGTATACTTTCCCACACTACAACACTCAATATTGCATTTGCTTCATCTACCCCCATCGTACAACAACAATAGAATGAATTAACACCCCCGCGATATATATATATATATATATATATATACAATGTGAACTTTATGTGAAAATTAATGCTTCGAAACATAGAAAGATACATACACGTGAAATATCGATGCTCCCTATACCAAACTATTCATTATCATACTTTTCCTATTCTATTCTCCATATTTTAATGTTCTATTTAATGTGGGTTTTCAAACATCTCTCATTTTCCTTTAATTTTTAAGTGTTTTTCTAATAGGTTTGTGAAATGCATGTATAGATTTGAGTTTGTAGCATATTCCTGCTTACCAAAAATTGAATATGGGTTGGTGGTGGTGTAGTTGGTGTCCTCGATACTTAGAGGTTGAATGGTAAGTGTTTGCTTGTGCGAGGGTTGATGCATTCTACCATTGTTGTGTAGTGAGGTCGGACAAAGTAAATGCCTATGACTAAAGTAAATGGAATATTGAATTTTGTAGTGTGGGAAAGTATACTTTGATTAATTTGCATTGTTGAAACAACCATTGTGGTGTTGGTTTCATAGCATTTTGTACAGGTTATTGTGCTCTTCTATTTCCATGTTTTTTCCATGATATTCTTTTCTTGTTCATTTGTTAGTTACGTCTACTTCTTAAGTGTTTTCCTAACATCTCTTGCAACTATTTCATAGACTACTTATCTTGTACCAATATGTTTCATGGATTTTTTTTTCCCTGATTTTTTTTGAACTTGCTTATAATAAAGTATTAATTGTTGTGGTTATTTTCTTTCTATGGAACATGTTATATGTCTTATATCAATATGTTTCATGATATTCATTCTTCTGCATCTGTTTGAAGTTTTCCATAACAAACTCTTCTTCATGATATTCTTTTTTTCAGTTGCCCATAATGGACTCTAGCTCTCCCCAAGCTATTGGACAACCCTTAGGCACCAGCCCCGTAGGTGTGTTGCTTGCTTCCTTTTTTGTTGTGGGTAATTTTTTTTGGGCCTTTTCCAGATGCATGGTTAGTTTGTTCATCAATTACATTGAATCTTAGATCTGCAGTTTTGTTGTTACACTTTGTATCATTGTTTGATATGGGTATGGATATATGTATATACATATGCATATGCATATGTATATACATATATGTATATGTATATATTCATATGCAATAAAAAAAAGTGAAACTCTTTGAGATGGAGGGTGCAATGAGGGAAGGAATGATGCATATGCATAAGCAGCGATAGAATTACACTCTCCAAGAAGGAAAAGATGCACCGTAGGGTATGTGCAGGATCATCATGGAAAAAACAGGCCCTTAAGTGGCAAAAAATTCAAAAAAATCAGAGTTAGGCAACTTGACATAAAAATTTGAATAAGTTATCTATATTATTTCAAAAATATGTAAGAATAGAATATGTAGCAACTGAATGTAGTTTCTAAATTACTAGGTTTAAAAAAAATTATTTGGTGAAAATTTGAAATTTCAATGCAGTGAGTACTTAAATTTTAGGAAAAAATAAGAAGTAGGGTCTATTTGACCACCCTAACCCCAATAAAATGATAATATTTTTTTAAGATTTTAGATATAAGTAGAGGACTCATATCCGATGTGATGCATATTTTTTTTATAATTTTTCCAAGTAAATAATTAATTATGAATTTTTATTACAACTTTTAAAAAATATCAAAACTCGTATGTCTGACCACGAACTTGGTCAAAACTTCATGAAATTCTTTTTAATCCTATTGTATGTGAAGCATAGAATGTGACACATGTTTTAGATTCAAAAATATGATACCATTTGAAAGCTATAGATGCTTTTCAATTAGCCTATCAATTAGGGCTTTAGTTAAAATTCAAATAGAAAATCAATAATAATTATTTATTAAATTCAAAGTAAAGCATAATTTATATTGGTGGAAAGCTGAGAATCTCCTTTAAGAACCCTTTTCATTTCATCAATTTTGGGTAAAAAAAAAATTGTCAGCCACATGCCCTACACATACCTAGATCATATCACCACTTTTTGGCCCATCATGATCCTGCACATACCCTGTACCTTCCATTCATTACGCTCTCCACCGAAAATGGATCGCATATGCATAGATATATTTACATATAGATATGTATGTATGTAGATACAAATGAATATGCATATGCATACACATGTGCATATGCATACACATGTGCATATGCATACACATATGCATATGTACATTCAACATAATTAGATGTATGCTTTGTTTGTTCTTTAATTAAATTTTGTCTATATTAGTTTAGTGGCTCTTAAGTGTTATTGTCATTCATGTTATACAATTTCTCTATTTGTCTTCAAAATATATGCATGTATGTATCTGTGTATGTTTCAAAGAATTGATTTCCACATACCGTTCACAATCTACACCATCCTCTTTGTAAGGATTTGAAGTTAAATCAATTAAAAAGATACCAAGGAACTAACTGTACAAAATGTGTATAACACCAAAGATGGAAAAATTATATATATGTGTCTATATATGTATATATATATATGTGTGTGTGTATATATGTATATATATTTATGCATATATGTATATATATATATATGTATGTATGTGTGTATGTATGTATGTATATATGTATTGGAAAGCATATTTCAAAATGTCCGAGAAAATATATTGATTAAGTTGCATTGTCAAAAGAGGCATTTTTGTGCTAGTTTCATAAAAGAGTGCTTGACGAATCGCTTGCTCTGTGTCTATTTTAGTAGATTGGAGGGTTTTAAAACTATTGTGCTCTAAAATCTATAAGTTGTATAGATATACACACACACATATATATATACATGTATGTATATGGAAATGTATATGTATATGTGTGTGTGTATACATGTATATATGTATGTATGTATG
>VDFB02355766.1:39847-52347 GCA_007258455.2 Sequoia sempervirens | reverse complement strand
AGTATTGAATATTGCATTTAATTCCTCCAACGCCATGCTGCAATAGTGATAGGATGCATTAACCCTCATGTGAACAAACACTTACCATTTTTCTTTTGTCTATTGAGGCAACCAACTCCACGGCTACCAAACCACATAATTAGGAAACTCCATGTTGTTATAAATAGTCCTTACAAACCCCCTCACCCGAAGTACATATGGATATATATATACATATATATATATATATCTCGTTATATGTGTTTTTTAAAATGTGTAGAAAAAGGGAAAATTCAATGCATATATGTACTTAATCATTTTGATTCTTGTTGTATATTCTATTGTTTGCATTAAAAAAGATGAAGGCAGTAGGTAGCAACATATACAAATGTCTTCATATAGGTATTTATAGAGATATAGTAAAAAATTGCATGCATACATATATAAGCAACCTCAAAAATAAACAAATACATATAGGGATATATACATTTTCATTTATTATTCCTATTTTTTTGTTGTATCTCCTGTTGTTTCAATACTATTAAAAGTGGAATGGTTATAACCATTTTCATTTAATCAAAATAGTAAAATGGTTGTTAGATTATCAATATTTCTAAGTTGTTTATCAGTTTCCATTGGATGTTGTAATACATTAATATTTTATTTTTATTGTGAAATAGAGGTGCTAATCAGTCAACTACAATTGCAACCTTTCCTCCCTCTAAAAGGTCCCAAAAATATGTCCACAAAATTGGGCTTTGTGGATGGATCTCCAGAGCCCCCCACAATTGATTTGGTGACACCCCCCATAGGCCCTGCTACAAAATTTGACTCTGAGGGTACCATCCACTAGCCTCTAGATCCTGATTTTGTAAGTTTGTATTTCCTTTTCCTTATACCTACTGCAAATTTGATGTTATTGTTTCCTTCCTCTCCTATAATAAACTTGAACATTTCTTTTCAGTTCCTTTAATTTTAGAATTCTCAAATACAAAATGATACACCACATGTATACTTTACTATTTATGTCTCCAGTTTTATTAGAATTTAGGTGTATACATAGATGGCTAGCCCTAGTAAAGCATATAGATGTGGAAGTACATATGCATTGATCTTTTAGAACACATAAAAATATCTCTTCACACCCTTTGTTTTCCTTCATTTTATCCATTTGGTGTGATGATGTGCATTATTGAACTTATGTTTGTAGGTTGCAAAGAAACAACCAACTTTGACTTCATTTGCAATTCATTCCATCAATGTTGGAGATGTTCCCTCTCTGGTCCTTTAGCTTCCATCCTTCAAAAAATTTGGTGGTGATGAAGGGCAGTGTTGTGACATTTTCACACATTGCCCCATTGCAAATGGGGAACCCCAGTAGTTTGCTAGTTATTAGGGTTTTTCCTCCACACAATTGTTTCATGAAATCACTTCTTTCAGAGTTTCAAGTCAGTCTTTTGAGAGTCATCCGAGCCAAATTGATAATCCATGCTTGAATCAGCGCATTAACATCATGGAAGGGTTGAGAAGGTCTGGGAGAGAACCTAGATCGCCTGTGCTTTCAGCCAATTCTGACACTTCCTACTTTTTAGGGAATCTTCTTTTTTGTTTTTTGCTTTTTTCATTTTTGGCACTTTTGGACCATTTGGGAATTTACTATTTTTAGAAAGTTTCTTTTTCACTTTTTTTATTTTTAGAAACTTTCTATTTTTGGAAAGTTCCAAGATCCCCACCAGTCAAGGAGTCAAAGTTCCCATCTTTAGACTAAAAAGCATGCAAAAAAAATCACCAAAAAATCTAAAAGGCAGGTAAAAAGCATGTAAAAATCTGAGTAAAGCAATAAAAAATCATTGAAAAAATCAAAGTAAAAATAAAAAAATCAAGCAAAAATTAGGAAAAGCATGGAAAAGCATGTAAAAATATGAGAAAATCAACCAAAAGGCATGAAGGAGCAATGTGAAAATCAAAAAATCTAGAAAAAATCAGATGAAAAGCATGAGAAAAAATCAACAAAAATCAAGAGGTTCATGGCAACCAGCATAAAATTCATGACTGAGGTAGCATAAATCTAAAGTATGGCATTCAAAGTTTAAGTCTGGAAGTCATGGAAGTTAGCCCTAGAAAGAAGGGACGGTGAAGATGAGAAGTTTTCCCTTGTCATGAAGAATACCAAGCCATTAAGGATGCCATCCCTTAATTTGAGGGACATGGCATAAAGGTGTTGAAGTCTGCCATAGGATGGAAAGACACTTCTAAAGTTCATCCAACCTTGGCAAGGCACTTGTGAAGTCTACCTAGGAATGAGAAGGGGGAAAATTGAAAATTTTTGCTAAGTGTTTGATGCCTTGGAAGAAAAATCCAAAATTTGTCTAAGTATGGATGCCTAGAAAAGAAAAATTTGAAATTTGGCTAAGTATTTTAATGCTTTAGAGGAAGAAAATGTGAATTTTGACTAAGTATGAGTGTGAAAGGAAAATGTCAAGAGCTTGAGAAAGTCCGCCATGCCTTGATGCAAGATGGAAAGAACTTGAGGAAGTCTGCCTAGGCCATGGAAAGAATTTGATAAAGTTCGCCTAGCATACAAAGAGGAGAAAAGATTAAAAAATTCGCCTAGGTATGAATGCCTAGGACAAAATTGATGAAGTTGGCTAAGTGCACAAAGGAAAATGTACATGGAAAAGAGGCAAGAAAGTCTGCCCTTGTCTAAAAGGGATGAAAATTTGTCTAAGTATTATGGAATTTTTCCTAAAGGAGACATCCAAACACATACTTTTCCTAGAGAAATTCGTCCAAGCAAGAGAAAAATTGATTTCGGCATAAGAAAATGTGCCTGACACAATTTGAAGTTCACCATGGCAAAAGAAAATGAGGATCTGGTGTAATATTTATTGACGAGATGGCTAAATTTTCAACTTGGCTAGACAAAAATTGAAATAAATTTGGAAAATAAACATTTGGCCAAAGAAAAAAGGAGAAAAATTAAAATAGCCATGGGTCCAAAACGAACAGGTTGGAAATAAATTAAATATTTTAACATTTTAATAATTTATTTCCAATACTTAGAAATATAAAATGCCTTGGACAAAATAAAAATTTCCAGACGTGTATCAGAAGAAAATAAATTACACTGGACAAAGAGAAAATTCATAGGAAAAATTAAATTCGCCATGAATTAAAACTTGAAAAAATTGAATTTAATTGGACATTTAATGTTATTTTCAAATTTTTGAAAATCAAAGATAAACATCTAGCAAAAAAATTGAATTTTGGAAAATCAAAGAGATTTGCCTAGATAAGCTCGCCATGGAGTTTCATAGAAAAAGAATGGAAACTTGCCTGATTGAAGAAGAGAAAACAAATCGAAATCGAGAGAAAAGATGCAGTTGCTAAAACAAATTGAATTCTTTAGCATTACAATGAGTTTCAGCAACTCATTTTTCATAGACACAGCTAAAGAGAAGTTAATCTCTCGAAATTATAAGACGATCAATTATTTTGTAGGAAAGATCAATTTTCTCAGAGGAAGGAATAATTTTATCTTGAAGAAGTTATTTTTCCGAAGAAGTGAAGAAGTTGTTAGCTAAAATTTGAACTTCTTAGTGAGATAGGTGCACTTTGTTACTTGATTTTTGATTAAATTCCCAAAGTTTGAATCTGATCTACAACCAGAATTTTTTTCTTGAGGTTTGGAGTTCAATTGGATAAATTCATCATTTCTTCTTTTGTCTTTTTTGTTCTAGCTAAGTTCTAGCCAAAATTTCAATTAAATTCATTTACTTTCAGCTTGCTTTTTCACAGAAGTTTAATTATTTAATGAGCTGAAAGTAAAATATTCGAATACAAGGCACGAGAATGAATTATGTTTTAAAGTCTTCATATTAATGTTAGTATTTTTACTACAGGTTAATGACCACAGCAGGAGAATCATCAAAGAAGGTGCCAATGAATTTCACTAGTAAGGGGGTACAACGAGAGTCAAAAATAAATTCAAAATGGAAAAAAATGCTAACACTGATTTGGGACATGTAGACTTTGTGGAATTCAAGAAGAGAATACATGGACATGTTGGACTACCGACACTGATCGCTAGGTGGATGGTGAGAAATGGAATTTTCCAAGTAGCTGGATTCCCGCCTACAATGGACTATGCTAAGTTAATGGTAGAATGTTCTATCCATTACAATGCTCAAAAGAGACAAATTGTTGTACCTAACGGAAGGGTCCTGGCTCACCTGGGTGAAGTAGCAATACAGGAGACATTCGACATCCTAGCACATTCTCGTACCATCTACAAAAGCAAGGAGGAAGCTAATAATTTGTATGACAACCAGTCTAAATTACATACTACAAATGTTAATAAGGCATGGCTAGAGAAGCCTAGACCATCAACAAAAAAGATGCCTAAGAAGCCATGCTGGACAGATTTTAAAGAGGACTATGGGGATATCATTCTAATGTTGAACAAGATAGCTGGCAACCCACAAGGTGCATATTTTGAAACTTGGATGTATTATTTTATAGATGAACTCACTTCCAGCGTGAAGATGTTCAACTGGTCCCGAATGATAAGTGACAATCTTCATGAGCAGCTGACCAATTTGGAAAATACTAAGTCTTTTCATATGAGCTTGTACATTTTCTATTTGTTGGCTAGGACATATAAATACTCAGGACTGATTTATAAAGGCAAAGTTGGCAATGGGGAAAATGAACTCAAGCCTTATGATTGCTACCTGCAACTTCAACTAAGGGAGAAATCTCATTTTAGGCAGGTGTACGATGCTTTCCTAATGTATATCACAAGAACACTTTAAGGAGGAACACATCAAAGGCTGATTTACTGGACGAGATAGAGTCATACTCCTCCAATACTGGCACATCCCATCATGATGATTTAGTTGAGATTGGCGAGAAGAGGAAAGAAGTAGTTGCAAGCATAAAGCTTGTCCAGAAAACACAGAAGATGGAGTCATCTTGCTCTACAGCGTCTCGAAATATTGATGAGCTAGTAGCTATCGTAGACAAATCCTTGGCTAAAATGATGAGACCTTCTGCAATTCAGGAAGAGAACAATGAGTCGATCTAGTTGGATAATGATGAGACCTCATCTCCTACGGGCACAAAAATACTAGGTTTGGATAATAAAATGGAAGTCCAAAATGATGACTTCAAAGAGGGAATGATTTTCGCCCTCAGAGGAGTCTTGGATATTCCAAACAAAGGGAACGTTTAGGAGGAAGATGGTATTGAGCAGCCTACCATTCTGGATTGGCTGATGGAGAGGATGAAGATTCAGGCACTAGTCGAGGTCCAAGAAGAAGATGATATTGCGGATTTCTTGGCAAGGTTGGAACAGGTTGCTACTAAGAAACATGCCAAGAAGTTTTCTACCATTCAGAGGGACGAAGCTAGTGGCCATTCCATACATATCAAAATACCAACAATGGATAAAACACAGGATGAGATCACTCCCTAGGAATGCACCATAACCACTATAGACCTTGGCCCAACAACAAAAGGCTAGGAAGTCGAAGAACTGGATAGTTTTTTCTCAATTGTCAAGGCGAGATTGGAAAAAGAAGTGGCAAAAAAGAAGGAATACAAAAGGGAAGTCGAATGCTTGAAGGAGTATATACAACATCTAACCCAGCTAGTCAATCAGGGTGATGTAGTAGCTCCTCCTCTTCTCAATTCCTCACAAGAGATGGCCAAGGATGTGGAGCAAGGGATGGTCACGGCCAAGGAGGCCCAAGAATGGATGATAAGCGAGGGCACAAAAGCAGCCTCGTTTATGGATAAATTGGCACTTTCCTACGGAAAAACTTCTTTCCTTTCTAGATTGGTTGACATGGTTGAAACTTGGGACAACCTCGCAGATATTCAGGAGAGGCTCATCCCATGCCTCAAGGTACTGAAAGGCATTTCAAAGGAGGAATTGGTCAAAGGAAAGGTGATTGCTACAGGAGTGGCTTATGATTTTCACCATTGGTTTTGGGCAGTGAAAATACAGAGAGAGATTCTATAGAAGGCAAAGGTGGATGGGCTCAGAGTTAAGGATCAAGTTAAAAAAATCTGAGAGAAGATTTATATGATAGCTACAGATGTGTTCAACAAAGAAATTGTCTAGGAAAGAGACATGCAACTGGAGAGGTTGAAGCATAAGGTTCAGGAGGTTTTCTTCTCTACTACTGGACCAATTTTGAGACAGGATTTCGCAAAAGTGGCAAATATCTTGGCCATCCAGAATGATTTTGTGAGATAGGAAGTGGATTGGGAGATCACCTTCACCAAATGTGCTGAGGATTTGGATGGACTTGAATTCAGGATAAGCATTCTGCTGCTAATCATGATGGAGGAAGTTGTCACGGTCATGTCTAGATTCATCAAGCACAATGTTTCCCAAGAAGATAGGGATTCCTTCCCTTGAAGATAGCTCCAATTGCCACTTCACTACTTGTTACTACTTGTTTACTGGTTGTTAACTGATGTTATTTTGGGAAACCCTAATTAGGGTTGGGTTGTATTAATCTTGGTCATTGATATTGTTTTAATCTTGGCCTTTCATTTGATTTTGAAAACTCTATTTAAACTGGTGATCTCTTACTTTCATTTGTGTGGAGACAGTGTATGAAATTGTTGCATTGAGACTATTTCTGATAATAAAAGCTCTTATGCATGATTTGCTTTGAACCACTTTTATTGTCAAGTAGTGAGCAAGGTTGCATAGCTTCTTCTACCATAGCTTAGGATTACATTACAATTAAATAGAATTTTCTTTGAATGTTGGTTAAGTGAATGCGAGATTGATCGTATAGATTAAATGGTGAAATATTGCTCATACTTTCTTTGGATGGATGATTTGAATTCGATGCATAAAATTAGCCTGAGCTTGTGATTGTGGATGCTTAACTTCGGTCTCATTCGAGGCTTGAAAATTATAATCACACCCTTGAAGATTGCACCCACTTTGTGTAGTTGTCCTAGGGAGGCGAAACAAAGTTTGGTTATTTGTTTCACTTGATCTTTACTCTCTCTCGAATTCCTAGGTGTAGATTAGATCCTCTAAACCCTTATCTTTTTGCATTTTTTTTAAGATCCAAACTAAAAGTCCCGATGAAGGAGCCTTTAATGATAAATATGTTTAAGTCCTGAACTTGTGAGAAATTCTTAAACGTAAGTCCCTTTGTGTATTACCAACAAATCACAATGCCCATTGAGCTTATCCACATGTCATGACCTAACGAAAGAAACCTTGGAGTCGCCATATGATATTCTCGCAATCTTAGCATATGCGGTGACTTTGTTCAAGAGAGGATAGAGTGTCTTTGGACATTTTACTCTGTGTGTTTGGTGGATGATAAAACGTACACCAACAGGCAGGTTGAGCGATACATGGTTGTCTTGTCTGATGGACACCATATGTAAATAGGAACCCTAGATTCCAAATGTAATTATTTGTTGTTTTTAGGTGCCTTGAAAATAGGGTCCCTTGTATATTTAAGAGACTATATCTATAGGAATGTCCAAGATTCAAGGTGGGTTGCATTGTTTCTTGTCTTTTTTAAAAAATTATCTTTCTCCTTCGTATGTGCCTAATATAATGTCTTAAATATATTGTTTTGCTTCTTTTCCAGGGCCTTAATCATATTTAGCTTAGTTGTGATTATGTTTGATTTTGAAATCATTGGCACCCCTAGGTATCTATTCAAGCAGTAAGAAGAGAAAATGTTGGGGCTAGACTTTCCTTTTCCTTCTAAATGGACCCCTAAATTTGGTTTGTAGTTGTCCCCTAAAAAAAGAAACAACCTTACAAATGTTACCCCTATTAAATCTCTGAACATTTATCAAAATGTTTAGACAGTGAAAGGGCGTGTAACATATATTAGAGAGATGTACCATTTCCACAGACAAAGAGGTGAAGGCCAACTTTGTAGTTTTGACATTATAGATATGGAGGGGATAGAAATGCATGTTACTTGTTTTGACAATATTGCCGAACTGCATTATGGTCAAGTTGAGGTGGGTACAACTTATTTAATATCAAGAGGATCGATGAAGGAAGCAAATAAAAAATTCAATAAATTAAATAGTAACCTTGAAATTGTTTTGGATGAAAAATCAACAATTAAATGGTGTGAAGATGAGATTTTTGTGCCAAAAGAACCTTTTCTTTTGTGCTAGTTAGTGACATAAGCAATTATAGTGATAATAGATTGGTTGATATTATTGGTATTGTAGTCCATGTTGGGTACATATCAACTGTTCATAGGAAAAATGGAACTAAAATAATTTGGTGAACTATTAAACTATACGATATTTCTGCTTCTTTCATTGATGTTAATTTGTGGGGCCCAAATTGGCAAGAAAATGGTGATGCCTTGGAGCGGATGCATCTTTCTGGTGATATAGTCATATTTGTTGTGTGGGGTGGTCGTGTAGGCTACTTTAATGGTAAAGTTATCAACACATCAAAAGCATAAGTCCTTGACATTAACCCTTCTATTCCTGAGGAAAACACTTCTAGATCCAAGGGCCCAATCAAAGTAGAACAAATGATTTCATCTTCTTCTGCACCTTGTAGGCTGCATCCTTCAAATGATAGAATTAATATTGCCTTCATCTTAAATAACTACCTTGGGTTTCCATAAATTGTTGAAGCCATTTTTAAAGCAACCATTCAAATTACAAAAATTGAGTCTTTTTGTTATCCTACTTGCCCATTGTTGGTTAACAAGAAAGAATGCAAAATAAAATGCACATGCCCCCATGTTGATGCTTGGTTTTGTGATTGTTTCCAGATGGAAGTTAAGGAATGCAACTATCGCTATCTTATGCAATTAAATCTACAAGACCATTCGACCAGCCTTTGGTCTATTTCTTTTGATGAAGCTGCCACCAGTTTACTACAAATTCTAGCAAAAGATCTCTACATGTTGCAGGACAACTCTTAGTCTACAATAGATCTTGTTGTTGTTATTAAAGGCCTTGTATGTAAACCATACATCTTTGTTGTCTTCATTAGAACAGATACTTACAATTTCAAGGACCAAATTAAAACAACGATTGTGAAAGCAACAAAAGTTGATTTCAAAGTAGAGTGTAAACTGTTGCTTTTAGACATAGTAATGATCATGTCTACACCTACTCCAGAAAAAGGCTCCACTAGTGAGCCTACACTTTGACTGCTCTTCTGCACTTTCTAACATTTCTCCTAGTCTTCCCTTTTTAATGCTCACTATGGGATTCTAAGACCTTATTTTTACAAATATGAACATAATTTATTCCTATGTTTGCATATATATATATATATATATATTTGCACATTCATTGATGTCCCATCCTTTTGATTCTAACATGGTGCCTAGATTCTTTTTAGTCTGCACTATCACTACGATTCTTCATTCCTGTTATATGGTGGAATTTTTAGTTCTTCTATGCGTATTCTAAATTCACTTCTCCCCTTTGTAATCATTGAATAGCAATATTATCTTCAATGGAAAACATATAACAATAGCCAAATACTAAAAATGGTTAACGAAGAAATATGTACAATACTTGTATATATTGCAATGTTCAAACCATGTTATTTCTCTTGTGATCATCCATAGATATACATTTATATCCACATGGATACACATATATATTTTAATATGTTTGTGTGTAATTACTTTGACCATCATAACTAATATTCAAATTAAAAAAATGACAATAAATAACATCAAAGTAATAAATTATCTACTGTCACATAAGCATTGGGAAAAATATCCCTTGCCTAAAGTTATGGACTAAAATTTTCTTAAAGAATACTTTTTTATTGAATATTAGTAATTAAAGACATGACTAATAACTCTTTAAAAGAGGACAATCCTTTAATCTTCCATATTTTTCATAAATATTATTTAATCCACAACTTCAAGTCTTCCATGTATTTCTATGCATATGTATCTTAAAATAATTAAATAATAGTCTACCAATTGATTGATTAGCCTAGACAAGAAAGGTCAAATATAGATGTACATCTAGGTCTAATAAATATAAAAGTAAGATAGAGCTAAAATTATATCGTTCCTGAACCAATCTATATAATACTTCGCTTGTCCATTCAAAATTCAAGCTACATTATAATTTGGCACTAAATATTATAGACAAATAGGAAAACTGGAGAACAACTGTCAAAAAGATATTTACTATCTAACAGTTGCCTTCTCAATTCTAAACTCATAATTTTTTTGCAATCCTTATTGACCAATGAGCAACATTTAGTAACACCCTTTGTTGAAGAGGTAAGCTCCATGTCATCATCAAAAACCCCAAGCAAGTCTTCTCTATTTCTCTATAATATTTAGTGCCAAGTACATGGAGAATAGAAGAGGTGAAAAAATTACTAACCTTGACCATATTTTTTTGATGAAAGAAAGAAAATTTAACTGCAATTGCTCATATGGTAATGAGTATAATGCCAACGACACTTAAAGATAACTACAAACAATAAACAAAGGCCAATAAGTATATGTATATGTATATGTATATGTATATAAGTATGTATGTATATGTATGTATATGTATGTATATGTATATATGTATATGTATATGTATATGTATATGTGTGTATGTGTATGTGTATGTGTATGTGTATGTGTATGTGTATGTGTATGTGTATGTGTATGTGTATGTGTATGTTTATGTGTATGTGTATGTGTATGTATGTGTATGTGTATGTATATGTATACGTATATGTATATGTATATGTATATGTATAATGTTGATCTATAGAATTCTCTTTTGAGCTATATAGTCTTCTGTACATTGCATTTTTTGCTTAATGTATGATAACACTCTAGGCAATTTGTGAGGGCTTTCTCGGGCCTGCTCACAACAACGGTGGACATTGTTGACCACATGGGTTGGTGGTGGTGGAGTTGGTTTCCTTGCTCAACAGGTACATAATGGTAAAAACCTTCCATGCACCTCCACTAGTTTGTAGGTTGGATGCTTCAACAAGTGTTGTGTTTTGCAATCTACATTGTCTCCTCCCCCTATTGTTGTTTTAAGTTGTTTTCCCACTATTTTTTTTTTCCATTCCATACACATCTAACCAAAAATATATATTTTGATAGATTGAAATAAAATGTTGCTTTGCAGTAATATGATGTTGGCCTCGATGCAAGTATAGATGGACAAGGAGATATGAAGGCCATCTGTGGAAGAATTCATGCCTAAAAGATGCCCATAGTTGTAACCATAATCAAGGTTTGTTTTATAAATTTATATTTTACTAACTTTTACATTCACCCCTTTTCTTTTTGCAGGCCTCGATATCCTCCAATACATACCAAAGTTATACATTCACCCCTTTTCTTTCTGCATGACTAGATATGTTCCAATACATACCAAAATCAGGTATGTTTATAAACTTATTTGTATACATTGTATGCTGTGAAGCAAAACCTTTGCTATTTGTTTAATGTTTTCCTTTTAATGATATCTATGTATTTCATCTACAGAATTTCTTTCACTTTGAAACAAGACCTCTTGTATATTCTCCTTTTCCTATATTTATCAACATTACAGACAAATTCCATCTACATTTTTTTATCAGCATTCTATGTTTTAAAAAAATTATTGCAGCAAAAAAAACACTAGGAAAAGGAATCCAACTGTATGTGAAAATCAATGCTTCGAAACATAGACAGATACATATACACATCTATATATATTGAAGAAAAATAGAGTAATTGTATGTGAGGTATTAGAATAACACTTATTTTTGTTTTCATAAAAGAAAAAATGATAAGACTTATTTTTGTTACTAAATACTATACACAACCATTCATCTTCCGCGTATTGAGGACACCAACTCCACCACTGCCAACCCATGTAATTACCAAGTTCCACGTCGCCACAAAAAAAAGGGTCAAGCCCCCCCTAGCTGAGACATCTTTGGCACTAGAAAATCCAATTCATGGCTGGGCTGACAAAAATTCCAGTGGAAACTTCAAGCAAATGAATAATAAATTAATCATTTATGCAAAAATACCCATGTAAAATGACTTACAGATTTCACAACACAATAATTTAAAAAACCCTCCAATCTGGTAAAAAATGGAGTCGAAGGCGAAAATTTTAACAATAGTTTGCTATCAAACCAACAACACAATGGCTCTTTCCACAATACAATTTAATCAAATTATACTTCCCCACACTACAAAATTGAATATTGCATTCACTTCATCCGCCGCTGTCATACAACAATGACAGGATGCATTAACCCTTGCACGAGGAAACGCTTACTATTCAAATTTTGTGTACCAAGGCCACCAAATCCACCACCACCAACCAACATAAAAAATGAAGCTCCACATGCCATAAAAAAACTTGCTCATATCACTGCTAGCCAACACATCTTCGCCGCCAGAAAATCCAATTCATGGCTAGGCTGACAAAAATCCTGGTAGAAACTTCAAACATAATATGTCCAAAATGTGTATAACACCACAAAATTTATTGGAAATTTGAGCTTC
>VDFB02355766.1:0-32406 GCA_007258455.2 Sequoia sempervirens | reverse complement strand
CCCCCAAAGAGATGATTTAGGCACTTTATAATGTAGTGTGTGTACAATAGGCCACTTGCAACTTGGATAAGTGGACTTATGATTTCTGATTTAAAACTTTCCAAAAATAGGTTGAGAATAGACTAGAAAAAATAAGCAAAGACCTAAATTTAGACCTATGCAATACAAGTGCCAAATAGGCCAAAAAGAACCATATTTTGGAAGTACAAAATCCACTCAAGATCGCTTCAAAATGATTGCAGATTCAAGAAGTAGATGAAAAATCATGCACTTTAAAAAAAATAGCACCTAAAAAGGAGTTCGTATGTGCCTGTACGGAGCCTCAAAAGTTGTAGAAATGAGGATTGGATAGATACAATGTTGAAAAACTAAAAATTATAGAAACTTTGTCCACCAAAATTAGAAACTGAGCACATAGCTATGAAGTACATGAAAAATTAGCCCAAATAAAAAAAAATTGCTCAAAAAAAAGGCCTCAAAATGAGCAAGATATGAGCCTTCAAAGTCGGATTGCAAAATTGAAAACTCCATTGGTTGGGGGGGCAAATTTTTTTAAGAATGCTGACGTCATCGTTAACGCAATGATGATGTCATCAAAACACCCAATTAAATTTGACGGTCGTTTAGCCATCACCGTCGCCGTCACTCCTCTCATCGGAATATTCTTTATGATCGATGGAATATTCTTGGCATTTTGGAATATTCGCTAGACATCAGCGGTAGAATCTGCAAAGAATATTCTTTCAGTGGCTGATTCTCCAGTTGGCTGAATTTTTTATTAACAGCTAGTAGATTAAAAATGTCAGCGGTTATTTAGCTGACAACAATAATATGGGGTCGTAAGATGATTTGATGGCAGAGTACGATGAAGCATATAGAGTACTCAGAGTACTCTGTCCGCAGAGTACAACAAGCTTTTGATATTATTTCTTTTACTGTAAAAATTTTCAATAAAAAAAATTTGCAAAGTATTTAAATTGATAAATATTATTTTTCAAGAAAATTTCAAAAAATCTAACTGATTTAAAAAATATATACATTTTTTTTCTGCAATTGTACCCGACAATAATAATGATGATTTGGGGTCATATGACTCCTTGAGCAAAAAAAAATTTCCTCACCGGATGACTTGCTTTGAATTGGATGAATTGGTAGTCAATCTTAGGGTTTTTGGCCCCTCTGGACGCGATGGTAGGGTTGGATTTGACCCAAAATGCTCCAAAAATGTAGCTACCTTTTGGATCTGGCAACCACACTTCAGCTTCAAACCCTCATAGATTTGGCCTCGTATATCCGATTTGGACAAAACAAAAGGAAAAATTGACTTTCTTGAACCTTCCGGATGCAATGGCGAGCTTTGATTTGCACCAGCAAGCTCCAATATGAACCTACAATAAAGAGCCAAAACTGGAACACCCCCAAATCTAGAATCTCTCTTCAGAAAAAGACTCTCCAATGGAACCCAACTTGCTCTGATACCATGTTAGAATTGGCTATGGCTACCAAGATCTTGAGACCAAATGGAAAGCACAAAAAGAGAGAGATGAATATGACAAGAATAAACTGCAGTCAATGTCAATGATATGATTGTTGTTTACAATGAGAGAGACCCCTTGGTTATATAGCCAAGGTGAGAACATAGAAGGGCATAAGATTATGACAAGTGTCATAATCTTATGACATGAGACAACTATGTAAAGCTATCACTCCACCTAAGGTGGAAAAGTGATAATGTGATAATCACCACAAATGGTGGATCACCCACAAAAGGTGGAGATGTAATCACATGACGTGTCCACAAAAGGTGGATGTGATAAAGTAATGACATGTCAACTCCACCAAAAGTGGAAATTCTCCAACTAGCTTCTATGTGGTCCCTAAGTAAACTTAACTAAGGTGTAATTATGGCCTAGGACAAGGTACAACACTTTTAATTACACCAACACTAACCCATAGATCACAAGCACAAAAAAATGTTTTATTCCCAAAATTATTGAGTGGATACTACTTATAACATCTTTCTTTTTTGAAAAATTCATTTGTGGTGAGCATTATAACTAATATTCAAATAAACAATGACTTTTTTAAAGAATAATTTTTTCTTCAATAATGTCCCATGAATTGCATTATCTAAAGATAAAAATAATCAATCAATTCATTCATTAACCTAGACAAAAATATCAAAGATCAATTTCCTCTTTTATCCAAATGGTTGTTAGTCTTGCAATGCATTGCCTTATCTTAAGATAATTAAATAATAATTAATCGATTGATTGATTAACCTAGACAAAAACATCAAATATAGATGTGCATCTAGGCATAAAAAATATTAGACTAAAATACATATAAAATTATATCATACCTTAAATTTTGGAGAGAAATTATTCTTATTAACAAAACTAATTATTTGAAAATTTAAATTGTATTTAAGATCATTCTCCTAATATTATTAATTAAAATCATTTTAAAAGAATTATTGTAATTAAAATTATTGATGATTAATTCCTTGAGATTGCAATTAATGCATACATTGCAAATAATGAAGACAACCTACGATTTTATTTTATATTTCCATAATCAATTTCCAACCAAAAATAATTGATGTGGAAATGCAAAACCCAATTTCCCATTTTATGCAAATGTTATACAATAAAGAAGTGGAATATAACATGGGGTTTAAAATGTTATACAATGCTTCAATTAAATGTAGAGATATAAAATAATTTCTTCACCAAATTTAAGTGCTTTATAACATCTTCATGTAATGTAAGTCAAATTCATATATTTTAATGTACACATAGCTTTGCTTTAATTCATATATCCATCTAATTATTCATATACATATATAAATTGATTTTCAAACATCTCTACTCATTACAATGTACTCAAAAAATCTTATCCTTGTTCACCTCTGACTATAAGCTAGGCTTGTGTTATTCCATATTAAATTATTAACATGCTTTCCCTTTTTGACTCATTCAAACAATTGCAAATAATTCTCAATTTTTATATTTAGCTAATAGGCTATTTGTGTCAACTTTGCCCATAATTTTCATCAGCCTTTCCATTTTCTAACTTCTCTTGGGCCAGGGAAAACTTGGCAGATGGGTTATAGTGTGGTCGGTTTTTTCATCATCCCTACCGGTTTAAGGTGTCGGACTTGGGTCTTTGTTGCCGTGTAAAAGGTGGTGAGCATTTGGTGCGAGGATAGAAGAGTTTTCCAAAATGACTGAAGTGTAGAGGAGGCCAACAAAATGTCATTAGCATTGATTGTTGTATGGTTTTTGTGTAGTGGTGATGGTGCAAGTAACATCTTTTTTAAAGTCCTTGAAAAAAAAAAATGAATGTCTATCTAGTTATTGATAACGTATTCTTTGGTGTCATTCTGAGGGTTTTTATTATTGTTGAAGGTAGTAGTGAGTGTAGAGGGCAAGTTTCTATGAAGGTGCAAGTGTGTTGAACAACTGTGCAATTTCTGTGAAGGTGGTTGAAGGTTATCTTTTGTTTTGTTGCATGCATCGATGGTTGCAAATGGTGAGGGTTTTGATAATTCTATGGTCTTGTTTTCCAAGTTGTCGAGAAAGAATAGAGGAAAGAGGAAGCAAGCGGGAAGGGGTGTTATTGAAGGAAGCAGGTAGAGGTGTATCTCATCTGGGTTATTCTTGAAAGAAATATTGTTTCGTTGTGTCAATTGTGTCAATTTTTGTTGGAAAGACTATATAGTTTTGTGGGTTTTGGCATGTCGGTGACTGTTGTTTATATTGTTCCATTTATGGCTTCGGTTATGTGTGAATGGTTGGAAAATAGTTAATTTGTTGTGTTTTTGGTGAATGTTCAAATTGAGATCTCTTGTGTTTTGTGGGTTTTCCCTAAAAGATTTGATTTTTTTTTGTAAATGCTATCTAAGAAGGATAACAATGTGTACATGTAAACTATAAAATAAAACTCAAGACAATAAGGGTCTTGTGTGAATGGTTGAAAAATAGTTAATGTTTTGTGTTTTCGGTGAATTACCCCATCTAGGTTACGGTTGAAACCAATATTGATTCATTTAGGGTTGGCATTTTCGTGGTGAAGGTTTTGAGTCGGTATGTTACTGGGAGCTTTCTTTGTTTTGTGGGTTTTGTATGTGAGGCATTGTTGGAAGCCGTGTTTTTTTTCTGTTTAGAATTACTCACAGATAGTTGTAAATTTTGAATTGTGTATGCATATATGCATAGATATCCAAGAGGCGACCGAATATCTACACACATATATATGAGGAAGTTGTATAGGACAGGGAAATGCCAATTGCATGCATGTGTATTTATGTATATGCATATGCAAATAAAGACATATTTACAACTATGTCCATAGGTAGATACATGAGCAGGTGTAGATAACAATACTTTGTTCACAGTGATATTGTTTGATTTATGGTTCGACTTTTGCACGTATGTTTGTCTATGCATTTGGCATTGTCATTTTTAGTGTTTTGCGGATTTGGCCATCTGGGTAAGTGTGGATAACAATATTGTTTCCTTCACGTCTTTTGTTTTGTGGCGATGGTTGGAATGTAGTAAAATAGTTAATGTTATGTACACCATGTTGTTTTGCATAAGGGACTGTTCACTATTGTTATTTGCATTAGGCTAAATTGTTACATTTATGGCTTCCATTTATCGTTGGTCTTATTAGGACCATTGCCAGTACATGCAAAGCATACATCATTTAATTTTGATGTGAACCATCGCCAGTACATGCAAAGCTTACATCAATTAATGTTGATGTGAACCAGCGTTTAATTTCCATAGCCTTCTCTATCCACGCGGCTCAAAAAATTCTGCCCTATTTCCAAAGCAACCAACAGTTGCCTCCACCACCTTTTTTGTGAGAATTGGAAGACCAAAAAATTGGGAGGCCGAGAAAATTTCCAAGTGAACTTATAAGCTATCCACCACTATATCTGTAAATGTGTATATATATATATCTGTATATACATGTATATGTGTACATACAAATGTGTGTGTGTGTATATATATATATTATGAGCAAACTTATAAGCTATCTGCCACTATATTTGTATATGTGTGTATATATGTATATCTGTATGATATATGTATACAAATGTGTATATATATATAAATATACATATATTGGCAAGGTTGACGAAAATCTCGACCAAACTATAGCCCATCCACCAAGTCTATCCCGGTGCCAGAAAAAGAGGGAAAAATGTTGAGGCTAACAAAAATTCCCAGCAAAGTTGACACAAGGACAGCCTAAGGTAGGGAACAATAATCAATAATACCCAACGTAACTAAACATAGCATGGATAGTATTAATTATTTTATTTTGTTCCAACCATAGCGAGATAATGAAAGGCATAAATCAAACAGTGTTAGCCTAACGCAGACAACAACAGTGAACAATGCCTTATGCAAAACAATACCACAAGAACGCGAACCCTAAATGAATCAATATTGGTTGCAATGGTAGCCCAGATGGAGAGAGACCGATGACAAATTGAAATATATTTAAATATATGTACACATATATATATATAATAATTTTATTTTGTTCCAGCCATAAGCAAAAAAAAAAAGCCATGAATCAAACAATAATGTTTTCAATAGCCACCCAGATGTAGAAATATAATAATTGACCAAAACTCCATAACCTTACCAATTTTAATCTTACATATATATATATTGATATCCATACGCAAAAAATAAAATCCATTAATCAAACAACAATGGTTTCAATGGCCACCGAGATGTAGAAATATAAGAATTGACCAAAACTCCATAACCTTAATTTTAATCTTACATATATATATTGATATTAAAATATATCTTGTGTAGCCTAAGGAGAGAACAATAATCAATAAAACCCAATGTAACCAAACATAGAATGAATAGGATTAATTGTTTTATTCTATTACAACCATAAGCAAAAAATGAAAGGCATAAGTGAAACAATAGTGCTCTCACCATCTACTCGCAAGGAGCAAGCCACAATATAGCCTCAACAATGCAATAAGAATCAACAAGAACTCCATAGCCTCTACAATTTTTTCTTGTTGCAAACATAGCCACAAAGCCCAAATATCAAGAAAAAACCGTACAACAATATATATGTATATATATGTGTATACATATGTATATATGTATATAGCCATAAAGAGAGACCCATCAAAAGTTGAAATATATTTGTTCTATTCTATTGCAACCATAAGTAGAAAATGAAAGGCATAAATGAAACAACAGTGCTTTCAGTGGCCACCTGCAAGGAGTAAGCCATAATATAGCCTGAGTTATGCAATAAAAATCAACAAGAATTCCATAGCATCTACAATTTTATGTCGTTGAAAACATAGCCACAAAGCACAAATATCAAACACAAACCATACAAGAATATATATGTATATTTATGTGTGTATATATATGTATATATAGACATATATGTGTATATATGTATATTGATGAGGGTGCAACCTGAGACTTAGAAAATAACCCACAAACAAGAGAATGATTTTATTATTCAGAAAATGGAGCTTCTTACTTGCAAAGGATCTCAAATCCCCAAGTTCTACAACACATGCAAGTTATAGAAAGTTATAGAATAACCCTTTCGCAATATGCGAGCTTGTCCCCAAAAAGTTACCCAAAAATTAGAAACATGCCCATAAATAGAGCTCCTCCTTAGTTTTGGAGTCAAAATAACATTCAAATTTGAGTTTAGGTGGTTTGGCGCCAAAAAATTGCAACTTGAAGTTCAAATTTCAAAATAACATTTGCAATTGTATCTTCTAGAAAGTGCGCCAACTTCCCGGGGCCATAACTTTTGTTCTGGGACTCTGATTCGTGAACCATTTGAACCGTTGGAAAGGTCTCGAAGTCAACAACGCACTCAAAATTTGCTACACCAATTTCAGCAAGTTTCGGGGCCGATCCGGGAACTCTAAGTGCCTCAAATCTAACTCAGAAGATTTTCATGTGCAAATCTGGGAAACTAAAACTGCAATATCTTTCCACCCAGGAATAGAAAATAAAAACCATAAATTGGGAATTTCATTATGATGAAAGGGTATCCAAAAATGTAAAAATATCTAAAAACTGATAAACTTGAAATTTAACTATTTTTGGGTGATGCAAGATTGCCCTTACACCACTGGATGCTCCTGCATCAGACACCCAGGGTAAGTTGAGAAGTGACCCCATCACGTCGCAGATGGTGGAGGAAAACCCAAATGGTCGACCTCTACCTTAGGCAACTAGGATGAATCTTCAACATGCCTTCCTTTCCATTTCACTAGATATTCTTCATACTACCTATTCCTGGTACTCCTTCCCACACGACTATCCAGGATTTCTTCAATCTCCTCCTTTTCTGAAGTAGGTGCTGGAATCTCACATTGTTCCATCGTTGGTACTTCCTTTGTGCCACCTTCATGATACTCTGTCAAATCTGAAATGTTAAACATGGGGGAAATGTTGAATCCATCCGGAACTCTACCTCATATGCATTCCCTTAATCATGCCTCTTCAAAATTTTATAGGGACCGAACTTCTTCATCTTCAATTTGTTATATGTTCCCACTGGAAACCTTTCTTTCATCAAGTGGAGCATCACTTCATCACCAATCTGAAACTCCTATACCTCCTCTTCTGATCTGCCTTAGCCTTATACTACATATTCATCTTGTTAATATGTTCTCTTACCTTCTCATGTATATCCTTGATGTGTTCTGCAAAATCTTCAGCTTTGGCACTTATTTTCTTCTCTTGGTCCATCTTCCTCAATTCTGGAGTTGTTCTAGGGCTACCTCCATACACAATTTGGAATGGTGATCTACCAATGCTTCTATTGATAGAATTGTTGTAAGAGAATTTTTTCTGGGGTAAGATCAAGTCCCATCCCTTGGGTTTATCTCCTACCAAACATCTCAGTAGTTACCCAGAATCCTGTTAACAACCTCTGTCTACCCATCTGTTTGTGGATGGTGTGTAGAACTAAACTTCAACTCTATCTTTAGCTTCTTCCACAAGGTTCTCCAAAAGTACCCCACAAATTTGGTGTCACAATCTGATACAATACTCTTTGGCAGACCATGTAGCCTCACCACCTCTTTGAAGAACAAGTCAGCAATGTGGACTGCATCATGGGTTTTTTGACATGGAATGAAATGTGTCATCTTTGAAAACCTATCAATCACCACAAAGACTGAATCATTTCCTCGTTGTGTCCTTGGCAAACCAAGAACAAAGTTCATACTTATATCCTCCCACGGCCTCTCTAGTATAGGTAAGGGCTGATATAAGCCTATATTCTTACTCACTCCTTTAGCCATCTGACATACCCTGCAGCTTTGTACAAACTTCTTCACATTCTGTGACAACTGAGGCCAATAATAATGCTCACTGATAATGGTAATGGTCTTATCTCAACCAAAATGTCCTGCCATTCCTCCACTATGCTTCTCCTTTATCAGGTTCTGCCTCATGGAACTCCTTGGGATACACAATTGACTTCCCTTAAATAACATGCCATCCTGGATTATGAAATCTAGCCAACTTGTCCTGTCCATTGTAACTAGTTCCTTGCAAGCTTTCCAAACCTCTGCAAAATCAGGATTTTTTGCGTACAGTGTCTTAAGTTCATTGAACCCAACCACTTCAATCTACATCTTTGTCATCAATGTATGCCTCCTACTTAAGGCATCTGCAACCCTATTTGACTTCCCACTCCTATGTTTCAAAACAAAGGTATAACTCTACAAAACCCTACCCATTTCATATATGCCCCATTTAATTTTCCCTTAACTATTTAGGGTACCTAAGGCCCCGATGATTAGTATATAGAACAAATTCCTTTATGTGAAATAATGTTCCATTTCTTTAAAGCTTGAACTATTGCATAAAATTCCTCGATCATACAAAATAATTCTCTGGCATCATTTAACTTTTCACTAAATAGGCAATGGGCTTTACCTTCTTGGCTCAACACCTCATGGCACAAACGATCAGCATCACAATCCACCAAACACCTTGTTGAAATTTGGGAGGGCTAGAACAAGTTGCTCACACCTTCCTCGGCTTCAACAGCTCAAATTTTTGTTGCTCCAATTCTGAATTCTTTCTATCCCCTCTCATTGTTTCAAATGTGGGTCCACAAATACTACCAAGTTTCTAATGAACTTTCTATAAAACTAGCTGTAAAACCATGGAAAGATCTCACCGTAGCGCTCTTGGGGTAGGCCATTCCAGAATATCCTTCACCTTCTTTGGGTCCATCTTGAGACCTTCTGCTGAGACAACAAACCCCAAATACACTAACTCCCTCTTTACAAAATTGCACTTCTTCAGATTAATCAATAATTTCTCTTCTCTTAACTTCGTCTGGACATGCACGATGCTTATCCAACATCTTAACAAAAATCAAAATATCATCTAAATACACAATAACAAAACTTCCTAAAAATTCTTTTAATACCTCATTCATAAGCTGCATAAATGTGCTCAGTGCATTGGTTAGCCCAAAAAGGCATGACTAACCACTCGTACAAGCCCTCCTTGGTTTTGAAGGTTGTCTTCCATTCATCTCCTTATATAATCCAGATTCGGTGATATCCACTCTTCTGATCTATCTTTGTGAAGTACTCATCTCCACTCAAACAATCCATGATGTCATCCATCCTTGGCGTGGGAAATCAGACTTGATTGTTATCTTGTTTATGGCTCAGAGTCTCTCCACTCCCCCATCCTTCTTTGGTGCTAGTACCGGCAGTAATGACGCGGGACTCAAACTCAGATCAAACCCTTTTCTTAACAACTCTTGAACTTGTCATTCAACTCTTCATTCTCCACATGAGTCATTCTATGAGCTCCCTTATTTGGAAAACCAGCTCTAGGGATCAAGTCAATCTGATGACTAATCTTCCTTACATATGACAAACCTTTAGGTACATTATCAAACACATAGTCAAACTCATCCAACATCCCAAACTGAACCTTCACTATCCTCCTTACTCACTCTTAGAATCAATGCATAACACACATGCTCATGCTTCATACCTTCTAAAAAAATTTCTTCTATCTACATAAAAAATTCTAGCACTACTGCATACCTTTTCTTCGGTCTCTTTCAAGGGTTCAACTTGTGACGAACCCCATCCTTTGTCAAGGAATAAGTGTTTGCATAGCCATCATGTATAGCTCGCTTATCTAATTGCCACGGCCTCCCCAAGAACATGTGACATGCATCCATGGGATGATATAACAAAGTAGCTCATCATGGTAGTTCCCGATTTTGAACTTTACTAGCCATTGCTCATTGACCAAAACTTTGTGGTTTTTCTCAAGAACCAGCAATATAGATGCTGGTGCCTTCCCTTTCAAATTTCAACTTGTGACCATCTCTTCTCGACACCAAAATTATCGGTGTTCCCAATCGGCCGAAGCAATGACATCACAACATTTACCTTCACACTTGCACCTTGAAGCGTAAATAGATTCTTCATCTATTCGTTCCTTTTCCCTCCGGCCACCGTGGCTCTCCTAATCACCTTAGGGCTTCTCCCCTCGGCCAATATCCCAATGTTCGATTGGGCCCCCTATCCAGACGCACAACCTTTCCATTGACCTTCGCCTTTGTCCGCTTCCTTCCCTTTTGCGGTTGTGGGACATCTTCATAGGCTTTGATACCTCTTCTTTCACTCATTAATCGAACACGCCTTTTGAAACCACCTCTTCCTGATCCTTGTCCATATCTCCCTCAGCCTCTACCCTTTGATCACCACCGCCTTGATCACCGCAGGGTGGTAGAAGTTGTCATTCCTTTAGCTTCGACTGGTTCCCACATCTTCAAATTTTTTTTCATCATCATTTCGGCTTCCTAAAGGTCTTCCATTGCCCCTTCCACTTTGACCCCTTTGTCCTTTTTGCTTGCTATCAGATCTTTTGTTTAGCTTCTCTTCCACCTTCGTGAGTAAACCAATACACATCCTCAATGGTATTGCCCTAACGGCTTCAACCCTCTCAATGCTCGGTCAGAACCTTATTAAGATATCGCTACCTTTCTCCTTATTGACCTCTCTGTAGACCTGCTTCATGATTATCTTGTGAAAATATTCATTATATTCTTCACAGATTCTGCTTTTTGTTTTAACCTCTTGTACTTCTTCAAATCTAATCCCGTAGTCCACCGTATGAACCGCTTTTCGCTTTCACCGGCGTTATCCACCCCTTTTCTTCCCATTTTCCAACGATCTCTTTCCACCAACCACGGAATGCCCACCTTCACCCTGGCTTTTCTAAATCAGAAACCTAACCCTCATTTCTCATATCTAAAATATCCTCGAGTCGCGATCCAAATTTCAACCAACCCCCTGGTTCATTTCGGGAACAACGTATCCCCTGGCCTATGGTCTTTTCTCGATCTTCGAAATGGACC
Organism: Sequoia sempervirens; assembly: GCA_007258455.2. Lineage (NCBI taxonomy): Eukaryota > Viridiplantae > Streptophyta > Pinopsida > Cupressales > Cupressaceae > Sequoia > Sequoia sempervirens. The sequence goes on along the minus strand of VDFB02355766.1, from coordinate 20,973 downwards.
TTATTAGCCACATTTGGTCTTGATCAAATCATGCTTCTTCTTCATCTTCTACATTTGAACCTTCTTCCTCTCCTTCATCCTCACTTTCCTCCCTCAGGTTTAACCCTCTTCTCAACTGCTCTTGTAATGCATCAATCTGTCTTTGGAGGGCTGCCAATGCATCTCTTCCACCAGTATTTCTGCCGCCTCGACCACCTTTGGCACCACCACGCCTACTAGGCATCACTCTAGGAGGCATCTTTCTTGACCTCAACCCACAACCATGGTCCTAGTGCAAACTGCCTCAGGATCGACGATCTGTCCACACGCTCAAGAAAACCTGCTCTGATACCACTTGATGAGGGCGCAACTTGAGACTTAGAAAATAACCCACAAACAATAGAATAATTTTATTATTCAAAAAATGGAGCTTCTTACATGCAGAGGATCTCAAATCCCTGAGTTCTACAACACATGCAAGTTACAGAAAGTTACAGAATAACCCTTTCGCAATATGTGAGCTTGTCCCCAAAAAGTTACCCAAAAATTAGAAACCTGCCCATAAATAGAGCTCCTCCTTAGTTTTGGAGTCAAAACAACATTCAAATTTGAGTTTAGTTGGTTTGGCGCCGAAAAATTACAACTTGAAGTTCAAATTTCAAAAGAACATTTGCAATTGTATCTTCTAGAAAGTGCGCCAACTTCCCGGGGCTATAACTTTTGATCTGGGACTTCGATTCACGAACCGTTTGAACCGTTGGAAAGGTCTCGAAGTCAACAACACACTTGAAATTGCTATGCCAATTTTGGAAAGTTTCGGGGCCGATCCGGGAACTCTAAGTGCCTCAAATCTAACTCGGAAGATTTTTAGGTGCAAATCTAGGAAACTAAAACTGCAATATCTTTCCACCCAAGAATAGAAAATAAAAACCGTAAATTAGGAATTTTATTATGACGAAAAGGGTATCCAAAAATGTAAAAATATCTAAAAACTGATAAACTTGAAACTTAACTATTTTTGGGTGATGCAAGATTGCCCTTACACCACTGGATGCTTCTGCATCATATATAGACATAGAGAGAGACCCATTGAAAATTGAAATATATAAAAATATATGTATATATGTACACATATATATAATTATTTTACTCTGTTCTAGCCATAACCAAAAAATGAAAGCCATGAAGCAAACAACAATGGTTTTAATATGCAACTAGATGCAAAAAGGCACAATATAGTTCGAGCTATACAATAAGAATCAACCAAAACTCCATAACATTAAGAATTCTAATGTTACATATATATATATTGATATTAAAATATACTGTGTACATAGCCTAAGGCAAAGAACAATAATCAATGATACCTACTGTAACCAAACATAGAATTAATAGCTTTAATTATTTTATTGTGTTCCAAGCATGAGCAGAAAATGAAAGCCATAAATCAAACAACATTACTTTCAACAACCACCTACATGCAGCAAGCCAGAATATAGCCCAAGCTATACAATAACAACGGACAAAAACTCCACAAGCTCTACTATTTTATTTTGTTGCAAACAGTGCCACAATGGAAAAATATCAAACACAAAGCCTACGAAAATATATAAGTATATATATGGGTATGTGTAGGATCATGATGGGCCAAAAAGTGGCAATATGATGGGTATGTGTAGGGTATGTGACTGATGACCTTTTTTTTACCCAAAATTTATGAAATGAAAAGGGTTTTTAAAGGAGATTCTCAGCTTTCCACCAATATAAATTGTGTTTTACTTTGAATTTAATAAATAATTATTATTCATTTTCTATTTGAATTACAACTAATGTCTTGATTGATAGGTTGATTGAAAAACATCTATAGCTTTCAAACGGTATCACATTTTTTGAATCTGAAATATGCATCAGATTTTATGCTTCACATACTATAGGATTAAAAAAAATAAAATTGCATTTCATGAAGTTTTGACCAAGTTAAGGTGGTCAGACATACGAGTTTTTATATTTTTTTAAAGTTGTAATAAAAAAATCATAATTAATTATTTACTTGGAAAAGAATTACAAAAAGATATGCATCACATCGGGATGTGAGTCCTCTACTTATATCTAAAATTTTATAAAAAAAATGTTATTATTTTGTTGTGGTTAGGGTGGTCAGACAGACACCTACTTCTTATTTTTTCCCTAAAATTTAAGTACTAATGCATTGAAATTTCAAATTTTTACCAAATAATTTTTTTTTCTTAAATAAACATAGTAGTTTAGAAACTACATTCAATTTTCTATAGATTATATTCTTTCATATTTTTAAAATAATATATAGATAACTTATTCAAATTTTTACGTCAAGTTGCCCAACTCTGATTTTTTTGAGTTTTTTGCCACTTAAGGGCCTAGTTTTTCCATGATGACCCTATACATACCCATATGTGTGTGTATATATGTGTATATATATGTATATATGTATATGTGTATATGTGTATTTGTATATGTGTATATGTATGTATATATGTGTATATATATATATCTCTATGTATGTATATATATTCCTTTTCCCATCGTATCAACTAAATGTAGGCCACAAAGAAAGCCCTATGGGAAATTGAAATATATATAAATGTATATATGTACACATATATATGTATATATATACACACACACATATATGTTGATATTGAAATACACCTAGCATAGTCTAAAGCAAAGAAGAATAATTAATAATACCTGATGTAACCAAATGTTGAATCAATAGCATTAATTGTTTTATTTTGTTCCAAAAATGAACAATATAACCTTAGACATATAATTAAGTATTTTTCCTCTTGTTCTAGGCAAAGGCACAAGGCGGAAGCCATTTTTTAAGCAAACATTGAATGAATAGAATTAATTGTTTTATTCTATTTGAAAAAAAAAATTATATACTATGAGGCAGGGCATTAACTATTTTTGTTTTTGTTCCAATGATAGCCACAAACCAGAAGTGATAAATTAAACAATATTGGTTTCAATAGCAACCAAGTAGAGAAACGATCTCTCTCTCTCTATATATATATATATATAAACCCACATGCAAAAAGCCACAATATAGATTGAGCTATACAAAAACAATCCACAACAACTCCATATCCTCTATAATTTAATTTCGCTGGATACATAGGCACAAAATGCAAGCATTAAACAAAAACCCTACAAAGCTTGACAATAACAAACCCATACAAGAAACGCTCCTTTCTCAACACAATCTCCCCGTAAATTGAAAAAATATAGACTTTTCAACATAGAATCAACAACATTAATTATTTTTTTATCTGTTCCAACCAAAACAGAAAACAAAAGCCATAAATCAAACAACATTACTTTCTATAGCCACCCACATGCAGAAAGCCACAATATAGATCAAGCTATACAATAACAATTGACAAAAAGTCCATATCCTCTACAATTTAATTTCATTACAAACATAGCCACCAAATGTATGCATATATGTATATATATATATATATATATATATATGTATGTATGTATGTATGTATGTATGTATGTATATGTATGTATGTATATATATATATATATACATGCATATAAACATATATGTATATATATTAATATATATGCCATTGCATATATATGCATGTATATGTATGTATATATGTATAATGTATGTGTATATATGTGTATGCATATATATGTGTGTGTATATATATATGTATATATGTATATGTGTGTGTGTATCTCTATATATATGTATATGTTTACATATATGTATATATGTGTGTGTAAAAATGATTTATATATATATATATACATGTGTGTGCAAATATAGATAGATGTTGGTTATGGTTTGGTCTGGATTTTTCTTCAACCCTCCCAATTTAAGTTGTTGGACTTGGGACTCCGTTGCCATGTCAAAGGTGGCGGGCATTTGTCACGACAATATAGGAGTTTGAAAAAATTATAGAAGTGTAGGGGAGGCCAGCGAAATGTCATTAGCATTGATTGTTGTATGGTTCCCGTGTAGTGGTGATGGTGCAAGTAACATTTGTTTTAAAGTCCTTGGAAAACAAAACAAATGTTTGTGCAGTTATCAGTACTGTATTGTTTGGTGTCATTCTGAGGTTTATGTTGTTGCTGAAGGTGGCTACGAGCACGAAGGGCAATATTTTGTGAAGCTTCAAGTGTGTTAAATGTTGTGCAATTTTTGTGAAGGTGGTTGAAGGTTATCTTGTGGGTTTTTGCATGTATTGATGGTTCCAAAAGGTGTGGTTTGTGATATTTATGTGGTATTCTTTTAACGGAAACCATAAACACAAACCCACAAAAAAAATCATAGTATGAAATCCATGCAAAACCATGTACACAAAATGTGAACCATAAATCAAATAAGGTATTTGGAACAAACAAGAGTACCTTATGGAAAATCAAGCAATATAACTGCCAACCACAAATCAAACAATATCGTTGAGGGTTTCTTCCACATACAACTCTTCCTACTTGTTTCAAACAGACATCTTCTCGCCAACTTGCTTGCACAAAAATAGGAAAAATATTATCACAGGTGAGACATTTCTTTTGGATTTCCAACCACCCTCCCTTGCTCAAAACACAAAATAACCTGCACCCACCTTTGCATCTAAGGTGCACAAAACTTAATCCAAATTGTATGTAACACCGTCATGTGAACTCCCAAAGATAAATTACACAATAATTACAAAGACAATTTTTTTTTTAAAGATAACATAACATACATAATATACACATTAAGTCATAACATGAATTTTCATTTAAGTAGATTCACAAACACATACATCCCTTGGGGTACACGAGGAGTCATTATGCCACTTAGATCCACACAACAACAATAAAGAATAAAAGCCAAAGATATAAACACTAACAAATATAATAAAGTAAACATTAACAAGTATAACACATACATGATAATCATTGATAAGAACCATCTATGTACATAAATACAACATATGCATAACTAACTTAACACATTGATTAACAATTGCCATGGCCAATATACACACCAAGTTTAACATTACATTACAGTACAATGTTCTGGAGATACAATGATACAACAATGTTTCCAATCGTGAACGGAAACCATACACAAGATAACATGGTACATCTGAACAGAGGAATACATAGAATCATAACTAGCTCCAAGATAGATACAACTCCGGAGTCGCTGCAACCGCACCAATCCATACCTCTCGATCCACGACTGGGGACCCAATGGGGGGCTTAGCACATTCCACCCAACCATGTGAGTCTGAAGACCCACCCCCCGTGCTAAGGAGCTAACAAGAAAGAGACCACAACCAAGAACATCCAAACATGGAACCACAAGACTCAACATCATACAAAAGTATCATAAAACTCAATGACATAATCAACAACATCCAAGAGTCAACATAATAAATTAAAGTCATAAATCCCATCACATAAATCAAGCAATGACTAGTAAACAAATAATCAATGGATGATCATGAAACACTTCCATATCAAACTGAATTAATAAACATAATACAATTCCAAATTGCAACTAAACAATACAATAACATCATATCACAGTACCATAAGAGTACAAGGTCATAAGTCAAATATCAATGAGATCATACAAGACCATAAAGTACACCAAAGATGTATCAAGGCAATACTCCATAAATCAATATAAGTCCATTCAACCACAATCTAAACTAACTCCCATAACATACTTCCAGAGGAAAACAATAAAGTAAAACACCTGGGCAACTAGGGGAGAGTGTCATCGAATAGTCCTACATGGGTTATCCCGCCCCTTCCTCCAAACCCGAGGCGCCGCCCCCATCTATGGATATTGTCCCTGCCCTTCCTCCTACTTGAGGCGCCGGGCACCATAGGGTAGTTCATGTGGGAGCCGTAGACCCTTGTGAAGACGAGGTTGGCCGCATCTTTTCAAGCTAAATCATACCTTCCCAAAATTCTCCATTGTCCACAAGGGAAGCACTAATGAAGATCTAGGCATCCATTTTTTTTCTGGCACGATATTACTACCCAACCCACCTGTTAATTATTAGGTTTTCACTTGTTTACTAACTCACTCGTGGGTTATCCTGAGCTCTTCCCCTTAAACGGGGCGCCGGCCCCCACGAGGAGCCACTCTCCCTAGAGACCCAACAATAAAAAAAACCAAGGGTTGCACCAACGTAATTTGAACAAAGAATCACAACATAAAAGCATGCGAGGCAATACCCATCTCGCTAACAAGTACAACATCAAAGTCTTACAAAGTTACGTACAACCCTTTCAAAATAATGAAACCAAAACACTTGCCACATCAAGGGCACATAAAGAGAGAACATCAATTGACAATCAACTCAAGCCTCTGGAAGCCAAAAAGAATGAAAAACCCACAATCAAGGGTAAAATGAAGCAACACAAGTCTTTCCCCAACAAATCCAACACAAGGATAAAATTTCCCTCCAATAAGAGATTAACTCCGAAAAGCTACACGAAGTAAGTTTCATCAAAGCCCATCCACAAATCAACAATGGTGCCATCTCAAAAAGGGAACGCAAAGGATAATCAACCTTTAATTTAACGAAATCACCTAATAAAACCAAAAGCCACCAACTAGGTATTCTGCGGGAGACCTCAATTTTCTCCTCACAAGAATCCCTTAGAGTGGTACGTAAATCACCATCATAAAAAAAATCAGCAACATGACAATGACAACAAAAATCCAATTTACCACTTAGGGTAAAGAACAAAAGAAAACATATGGAACTCTCCTCAACCAAAAGGACTCAAACGGGCGACCAAAATAATAAAGATCCATCAAACTCATTCATTAATCAAATGCGAACTCAATGAATAAAATCACCTTTGAAACCAAACAACTCAAGAGATAGGTAGACACACCAAAATAAATTCATCATAACAATCGTTAAACACGTGAATACACTTAATGAACGAACAATAAACAAACAAACACGTTCTATCCATCCGTTTATGAAAGAGAAATTTTAAGTGACTAAGGATGCTAAGTAATCACATTTCATAATCATTTCAAGACCTATTTTCATATTCATAATAAGATTATATCGGTAATTAAACTTTTTCACAAGACATTATCTAAGTAGTATTTATAATGAATTATTCTTGGTTCTGCATTTCAAATTAAATAAAAAGGTCATCTCTATCCAATAAACATTTTGAGGCAATCATAATGTAATTTCCTAGTTAATTAACTCACTTAAAAATCTTACAATTCAACTATAAAGGTTGTATAACTCATGCTACTTACTTAGGAATTAATGAAGCATTGTCCCATTGAATTCAAGGTTATTTGATAACCATATAACAACATTAAAATGCACCCATTAAAAGTATTACTACTAAACTTAAAGATGTATAAATATTTATTTATCTTTCAAAGAAACATTCCCAATTGAATTACGATACATAATGTGCTTAGGTAAGTTGTAATCAAAATCTATACATTGATCAAATGTCTTATAACAACTCAATTTACATATTTAATTCTTTTATCAGCGTCCTCCAATTTTAAATTCCATATATTATGTATATATATAAGACTAGAATAAATTTAATATAATTAATATCTTCCTTTAATCTTAATTAATTCACTCTCTTAATTAACTAATTCTTTTAACAAATTTTCTCAAGCTCAAGGACTATACCTTACATTAATAGAATTGCCTAATTTCAAGGTTTAACACATAGCCTAAGAAATCAACTACATACTATACAAACACTCAAGCACATTAACCAAAAGTATAATTAATCTTGTTTATTTTATCATTATAATTCCACCTATTTCCATTTACTAAGAGCTATCAAATTAACTATCATCTATCTTTAAATGATATCAACTTAACAACTATTTAGACCAGTGACACCCATGGTGCCTGCGGATCATATATGAGTATAGGCTGGGCATTTCCAGTAAAACTGCTTTTTAGTTGGATCCTCAAATGCTACAACTTATGTTCTATGCTTTGATTGAAAACCTAGAGTATGTTTTGCTCACCACACTTCCTCCACGTTCACCTCCAGAATTGTTGCAAAAGAAATTTTATTGAGGGCAGCGCACCATTCCCTTAATTGACACATTAGGTATGATGTTCTTTTGGGGTTTAAGGACGATACTATTTCCTTACGCGTGAAGAAGTTAAGCAAGACTTGATGGAAGTCCGAGGAAAGAGAGAATGCAAATTATAAGAGGAAAGCAAACGTAATATTTATAAGCGAACTACAAAATTTAAAGTGCTGCAACAAAAACTAGTTAACAATGACATTAGAAGGGTTATTCAAACCCTTTAAACTTCCTAAGATGTACAAGTGCGACGGCTGAGTCATGATGTCAATGGTTTCAGGAAGGCTATTTAAATCTATACATCCAAGTCTGATATAGTTGCCAATGGTATCAGGGAGATTATATAAATTTAGATTACCAGACTATGGAAGGAGCTCATCTAAACACTGTATCCAATAACATCAATTTCTCTCAGCTTCGACTAATGGAGGTAATTGGCAAAGGCTTGAAACATTGCGGAGACCAAGAGAATTAAATAATCTACTCATTGGTCCTCAATTTCTTCCTTGAACAATCTGCTCATCGACGGCATCAGAGAAGATACACGAACCAAGCTTCCTCCACGTTTGAGATGGTTACGGTTGCAAAAAATGTGAGAAGCCATTTTCCTTCAGTCTTGCGGATAACATTTGGGATTTGATAATAAAATCAGAGAGTTTATTTAAATCTATACACCCTACCATAAACCTGATGCAGGAAGAAACTATAGGAAACTTCAAATCCCATCCACACAATCTGAAGTTCAAAGAAAATTTATCTCATTTTGAAAACATTTGAGTGACAATCTGTGCATAATTTCTTTTCTCTATTGCATTTTGCGCCTAAGTTTTTTTTTTTTTTTTTGTGATGGTTGTGTCAAACAAAAATGCGGAAAATTCAAAAACAAAAAGTCGTACATTAATTCTCTTACTCATAAGTCGCGTATTTGCACCTCACCTTTCTCCTTCTCTTTTTCCCACCGCTGCGAGGATGAAGACTTCTGGTCAGGCGCTCGTAACAAAACGCCAGTCCCTCTCTTCGCAGGTTGCCAATGATATTAGAAAGTGAATATTGAAAGTTGGAAATATCGCCATCTCCTTGCTTACTTATAATTATTTTCAAGAGTTGCAGCTGCGATAGATTGTCTGAAGAATCAAGCAGGCTATTTAAAATTCCCTATTAGGTTTAAGTGCTATGGCAGGAACTAGATGACAATGAAATCAGAGAGATTACTTCTGGTTTCTTTCCTTCCCTCCCCACTATAAAAATAATTGAATCTTGTGATTGGAAACAGAGTTAGAGTCTCCATCACGTGATTTCTCCAACAATCAATTAAACCCACAAATAGCTTCCTGGAAATTGCAGAGTAAGGAAGCAATTAATGACAAGGATCCCTCGATTAGGCCCCTATTCTCAGAATTTAATGAAGAGGCTTAGAATTTTGAGAGACATCACTATTTCTTTTCCAGCTTTTCTTGCTTTAAAACACTTCAGCTTCCTATCCCCTTAACCATTTAAATTCCTTATTAAAATAATTATTTTTTCATCATTATTAAATTATAAATCACATTATTTTCCTATATATAATATTTATACCCCACAAGATAATTAATTTAATTATTTAAAATTAACGTGTAAATATTATTTCACAATTTACAATTTTACTTCTAATTTTATTTAAATTACTTCATCAATATGTTTAATATAGTAATTTATTTAACTCATCCTTAAATGACAACATTTCTACAATTAATTCAATTAACTCGCTTAACAAAGTCAATAAAATCTCACTTTAATCACAAGAACCGACCAAATAACCAACAAGACCACAAAACACACTTACGCAAATATCCACGAGGGCCACAACGGACGAGGCACTACATTGTATTTTTGGTGAATCTAGAAATCAAGATTTCTTGTGTTTTGTGGGGTTTCACATGTGCATATATAGTACATTTGCATATATATATAGTACATATACATATACATATATACATATATATATATGTAGTGCATATGCATATATCTATATGTATAGTACACACACACACACACACACACATATATGTATAGTACATATACATAGATATATGTATATGTGTATATGTATATATATATATATTGATCAATTAATAAAAAAGGAAGCCATAAAGATTGGGAGTGGGAAATGAATGTTAAAATATTCTAATTTCTCAACATAGCTTTGTCTAAAAATGAAAGAAAGCATTGGGAAAAAAATTAAAAGTTTCGTTAGGTGTTGAATGATTGCTTTTATTATCATGATTGTCGCTAGATGAAAATCACATAAAATTTAATGTTGAACCATGCAATGCTATTTTCGAAAGCAACCTATGGATGCTGACTTCCCATAGCTATTGGGAGACAAAAAAGTTTGGGAGGCTGACGAAAATTCCATCTGGACTTATAGCCCATCTTCTCGCTAACTTCCCTACAAAAATAAAAGGGGAAAAATATTATCATAGAGGACACTTTTCTTTTGCATTTTGAACCATCTGCCTCTACAAAAGAAGGCAAAATACCCTCCACCCACCTTCACAGAAGCTATACAAAACTTGATCCAACTTGCAGCCCCACATAAGCTTTTTATCATCCCTCTTAGCCCTCATATCAGGGATGGCAAAAGAACGACACCAAACAATTCCTTATTGAAAATTAGCCAAACATTCGTTTTGTTCCTCGAGGTGTTAATAGGGCGGTTGTTGTTACGATGTCCCCCACTACATGCAAAGCATACAATATGTGTAACTATATCTATATATGTACATACAGATGTGTATATGTATGTATATATGTATATGTATATCTCTATAGATACCTATATATGTGTATATACATGTATATATATATATATATGTGTGTGTGTATATATATGTATGTATATATATATGTGTGTGTGTGTATGTATGTGGATTTTTGTATGTATATATATATATATATGTATATATGTATGTATATGTATATATATGTATGTATATACATGTATATATATCTAGATGTATCTATGTATCTATATATATGTATATGTGTATTTGAAATGTAGTGTGTTGTGGATGGACATATGTATATCTATATGTATATATGTCTATATGTATGTGGATTTGTGTATGTATATATGTGTAGATGTATATATGTATGTGTATATATGCATATGTGTATTTGAAATGTAGTATACTATGGATGTAGCATTGGGAAAGATTGATAGACCCTAGTGTTAAGAAGAAGATGCTATGAAAAATTTATTGCATTGGGATCTAATTGTTGATTTCACCATTGTTACTAGTTTTGTAGTCACTATCATTATTCTGAAGGTTGTTTATAACACATTATTTTATCAATTTCCACATTATGGATGGGCTATGGCCTACAAGAATAACAAAAAAGTGTGGAGCTTAGTGTGGTGATTATCTAAAAATGGAATAAATAAGTTTTATAATTTCTTTTGATATATGGAAGATTTATGTGAGTGTTCATCAAATTCGTCAAGAGTGCATGTTCTAGGTTGATTGTGTTGGAGGAATATAGATTGTTTTTTAAATTATTTATGGAGACATCTATAAATGTGCATTTCTTATATTATTTGTTTTAATTATATTGTAGATGTGTGAAGAAAAATAATAGGAATGTAGAAAGGTTTGCTATTTAAAAATTGAGAGTGGACGTTGTTAGATTTTGATGGTTTAATTGAATGTTTGGCTGTTGTATTCTTGTCACAATAGAACTTGTGGCCAGTTGTTGGTGTTGGAGCTCTATCTTTTACAAATAGCAGCTCCAATAATGGCGGTTGACTCTAGCTCTCCTGGGGCTTCCCAACAATTGTTAGGCTTGAATCTTGTAAGTTTGTTCCTTGTTTATTCTCTGTTCCTGCCACCTACATTGGTTCTTGCCCATGTGCATGGAGCAAAATGCAAACATCCTTTACTTACATTTGGAGCCTTGTTGCTGTATAGTGTGGCTTGTTTATATTTAACATATTTATGTGGCTTTAATGTCTTTCTTTCTTGGGTATTTGGGAGAATCCATTGTTTAGCTATTTACGTGTGTTTCTTTTTACTGGAGTTGCATATAACTTTCTTTTTGTTGCAATCTTTCCCATGCACTATCCAGTGGTAATTATAAACTTATTGATTGTCATCATATGTATTGAATGGTGATGGCTTGCAAAATTAGTTTATGCGTATTTGTTGAAATCATGGTTGTGTGGTTGGAGTCTCCCGCTTTCTATTCATGCTTGTACTGCTATACTATTTATGTTGTTTTCTATAAGGCATTGTTGATAGTCGTTCTATAGCTTCCTAGCATGTTGTACACATCTCTAGGACCTTCCCCTAGGGCGTTGGAAAAGTTGTGATTTAGAGGGTTGATGGTTGGCCAAGAGGATGTTGGCCTTATTGTACTTTTCAAGGTGTTGTTGGCTATCATCCTCTCTCTTTGGTTATAATTTGGGGTTACAGACTTGCAGTCAACAATGCCTTTTTGTAAATGGCATAGATTGTGTAGTTGCTTTACTGACTTTAGAATGTTGCTTTTTTTAAAGTGCATATATGTTGACTCAACTAACTTCAATAGATTGCAAGGCTGATGAAATTCTAACCAAATTTCACACAAATAGGGGATATCCACCTAGCTTCCATGTTAGTCGTTAGCCCCACACACACACACACACACACACACACACATATATATACACAATTTTTATTCCCCTCAAGACATTGTATGCAAAAGGTTGTATTCTTTGTTATGAACAATGTTATCTAATTATTCTTGGCATTTTTTGGCTATTCTAATTTTGAGAAGGTGTTGTTGACACCATTTTATTTTTCTATTTGTTTGCTAATAATAAAGGGTTTTGAAAATTTTGGGTAGGCTGTCTTTTTTATTAATTAATGTAGATGCACCACAAATAGAAAAGGAACATGGTATCTAATGAATATTTTTTTGTTGCAAACTACTAGAAATCTGTAGCCACAAAATATATAAACCTTAAAGCAAAATCCACCGAAAATTGATGGTAAGAAACCAATTAAAAAATATATTGTTCTCTCAATGGAATGTCATTGAACATTTAGACAATAGAGCCTTTTGAACATTAGCTTCTTGAGAATTAAACCATATAGCTAAAGCAAGTGAACAATAATTAAGAATGCCCAATGGAATCTAACAAAAAGTGTATAGGATTAACTACTTTATTTCCTTGCAGCTATAACCACAAAACAAAAGCCAACAAATATAATGCCTTAAGTAGAATTGAAAGACTTGTCAACAATAGCTCTTTTGAGGATGAGACAGTAAACCGCAAGATACAAAAGAGCAATGAAAAAAGACTGCATAACATGGGAAATTATATTGGATTTGAAACATAACCACCAAATGGAAGTCATAAATACAAATGCACAAAGAGTCATGGAAATAAACCGGAGTTGAAATTTACTTATGCCTCAAAAAAACCCTATCAAAAGGGTTCTTAACAACAACTTTTGGAAAGTTAACAATGTCAAGCACACCGAATAAACTATACTTGTTTGTTCAACTTATCAAAATTTGAGGCAATTGATAGTGCCTTGTTGCAAATTAGATAATATAGGGTTCAAAGAACCACAATCCACAAATGAAACAATGTGGCAAATGGTCTTACTGGCATACAACTTCTCCTGCTTGTTTTAAACATACGCCCTACTTGATGGTTGTTTCCAGTATGAATTCTTCCATGTATCTTGGAAACATAGCCAGAACATCGAGCCCATAAACCTAGAGAATGAGACCAAAAAATATATTATTGATAGCTTAACATACATTTTTTTTGTTTCCTAGAGACTTTAAAATAGATGTTGCTTGCATGCTCTCCACTACATAGAAAACATACAAAAATCAATGTTGATTACATTTTTGCTAGCCTCCTATACAACCACTCTATTTTCCTAGCATCCTCTATGGAATGATATAGATTAAGCAAGAGATCCATTATGAATAATGGTCAATGCAATGTAACATAGAATACCAGCTTCACAGAAATCCCTACGCCAATTAGCACACCTGCAGCTTCATAGCAACATGGCCTTCCCATTGATTTATGATATCCATGTAGTAATGACATGTATATGTGCATATATATACACACGGATATATATATATATGTGCATATATATACACACACACATATATATATATGTACAATAAAATAGATGTTGCTTGCACCATCACCACTACATGGAAACCATACAACAATCAATGTTAATGGCATCTCATTGGCATCCTGTATTGTTTTGTCATTTGGCCAAACCCCTATCTTGTCATGGAAAATGTCTGCCACCTTTTACATAGCAACACATGCCCAGGCCCACTAGATTGGATCAGTGGGCCAGGTGGAGATTCCAAGCAGCCTATAACCCACCCGCCTCTTTGTATTTTGTGGGTATGTGTGCATCGGAATAAAATTGTTGAGCTTATGTACGTATATATATACACACATATATATACATGCATATATATATACACACACATATATATACATATATATGGAACCCAGTAGAAAAAATCACAATGTCAGATCCATGTAGAGTGATGTAGACAAAATGAAAACAATTGATGAGGCAAGATATTTGAAACAATGAACAGTAGATTGTGGAAAATGAAGCAATTTGGTGTGGTATAGTGTGTGAACCACAAATCAAGCACACTCCCAAATGGTTCCTTTGACATGCAATTCTTCCCATTTTCTTCAAACACACGTCTTCTCACTAAGTTTCCTGAACAAAAATTGGAAAAATATTATCAGAGGTGACACTTTCCTTTTGCATTTGCATCCATCTATCCTTTCAAAAAAAAAAATTACCTGCAAAGCCCTCGCAAAATTTGCACAGAGCTTAATCTAGCTTGCATCCTCACAAAAGCTTACCCTCATCACTCATAGCTCTGATTTCAGGTATAGCAATAGAATAACACAAAAGGATTCCTTGCTGAAAATTGTTGAGTGTATGTATGTGATGTTGACAAAATATGTTGGCCAAAGTTATAACACATCTACCACCTACTATGTGGATTAGTGTGCCACAAACTAGTCACCATAAATGAAACAATCTCGCAGATGTCTCCTATATGTGCTGCAAACATTGGCAATGATTGCAATAATGCTTTTCATTTAAAACTCATGAAACTACTAGAGTAGTTTAGTGTATTCTTAATAAAGCATTCTTGATTGGTTGGTTCTGGATTGAGCTCCAGTGAATACATAACAAACATTATAGTGAAGTACCATATGACATCCATATCCAGCATGGTAGTAACATTAGAGATTGAAAAGCAATAGCAAAATATAGTTGGAAAGTATTACATCAATCCCCAAACATAGATAATTAGATACACAAATACATGATACACATATATATGTACACAAATCTCTATGAAGATATTCTATGTTGCATGCACGAGTGTGTAATTTTCAAAAAATGCATTGTTAGGTGTCATTTTCTATGTTTATATAGTTCTTCAACGTGGTTGTCAGTGAAGAGGGCAAGCTTGTGTGAAGGTTCAAGTGTATTCATTAGCTGTGAAATTTCTATGAGTGTGCTTGCTAGATTGTGTTATTTTCCAGAAAGCGTTCATATGTCTATATTGTTCCAATTTTCTAAAAGCTTTTGAACAGAAACAAGCATATTTTTTTATGTGTTTGAACATATTGTTTACTTTAGATGAGATTTTGTTCATAAACCAATATATTCATAAAGTAGTATATTTTTAGTTGTGAGACCACTTGAAATGGAGAAATCCATGGAACATAAGAAAGATGATAGCTAGAAAATGCATGCAAAACCATAGACACAAAGTGCGAAGGGTATGTGTAGGATCATCATGGAAAAAACAGGCCCTTAATTGGCAAAAAATTCAAAAAAGTCAGTGTTAGGCAACTTGACGTAAAAATTTGAATAAGTTATCTATATTATTTCAAAAATATGTAACAATAGAATCTGTAGAAAATTGAATGTAGTTTCTAAACTACTAGGTTTATTTAAAAATAAATAAATTCTATTTGGTGAAAATTTGAAATTTCAATGCAGTAGTACTTAAATTTCAGGAAAAAAATAAGAAGTTATAGGTGTCTATCTGACCACCCTAACCATAATAAAATGATAATATTTTTTTATAATATTTTATATATAAGTAGAGGAGTCATTTCCGGATGTGATACATATTTTTTTGTAATTTTTTTCCAAGTAAATAATTAATTACATGAATTTTTTATTACAACTTTTAAAAATATAAAACTTCATATGTAACCACCTTAACTTGGTCAAACTTCATGAAATTTAATTTTTCTTTTTAATCCTATAGTATGTGACATGTTTCAAATTCAAAAAATGTAATACAATTTGAAAGTTATAGATGTTTCTCAATCAACCTATCGATCAGGACTTTAGTTGTAATTCTAATAGAAAATGAATAATAATTATTTATTAAATTCAAATTAAAGCATAATTTATATTGTGGAACACTGAGAATCTCCTCTAAAAACCCTTTTCGTTTCATCAATTTTGGGTAAAAAAAAAGTCGTCAGCCACATACCCTACAAATACCCATAATATTGCCATTTTTTGGCCCATCATGATCCTGCACATACCGCGAACCTTAAACCAAATAATAGTCATTCTCACACATAGTATAGTCTATTCACTACAACATGTTCTCAAATTTAGAATAGCTAGAAAATGGTAAGAATTAGTGAAATAATATTCTTTATAGCAAACAGTACATCCTTTTTTATACAATGTCTTGATGGAAATTGAAATAATGTATGTATATGTGAGTGTGTGTGTATACATATATATGTGTGTGTGTGTATACATTTATGTGTATATATATGCATGTATGTATATATATTTATGTATATATATTTACATATGTATATATGTATGTATATATATGTATATATATATATATGCATATATTATTCTCTTGGAAACATACCCACAAAAATGCAAATATCAAGAAGAGAAACTCATCGAAAATTGACAATAACAAACCTATACAAAAAACACTCCTTTTTGAACACATGTTGCTCAAAAATTGAAAGAATATAGCCTACAAAACAACACCTTCTATAAAATGAAACAATATAGCATAAGCAACAAAACTATAGTTGGCAATCCCTAATGGGAGCTAATAGAAAGCATATAAGATTGAGTATTTTGTTCCAATGCAAAGAACAGTAAGATCAACAATATCTGATGCAATCAGATGTAACCTATATAACATTAAGTATTTTGTTGCATCGCAGGCATAGCAACATAATGGATGGAATAAATCAAACAATATTTGTTTCAATACAAAGCAAGGTGGAGAGAAATATTAAAGACAAACAAGCACAGTAACATATCCTTGCAAAATGATAGGCATAAGATGTTGACAATAGATAAAATAATATTTTTTCTTCGGAAAAAATAATAATCTTTTGTCAACAACAACCTAGCATACTTTGCGATAATCAACAGTTTGTTATCAAAGGTGAAGAAATACAACTTGCAGCAACCTACAAAGCACAAGTGAAGTAATATTCAAAAGAGTTTTGGTCGAATCTACATGTGTGTAATTCCTTTGCATAGATAGATATCTATACATATGGAAGATACATTGTGCATTAGTTTGATTAGTAGTGTCATTGCCAACACTTTTCTATTCCTCTTTGAGTCATTGCCCCATGTAAAAAATAGAAAATATGTTGATGCCAGCTTCACAAAAAATTTAACAGTAGGTGGTTGGACTTGCACCTTCACAAAAGCTTGTCCTCTTCACATGAACATTTATTGTTGTATGGTCTGTGTGTAGTGGCAACAATGGTCAATGCAAGCTAAGATAAAGTATATTTAAGGTAAACTATTTTAGTAGATTCTAACCATAACTAGGTAAAAAAAAAAAAAAAAATTGTAAATGCTATCTGAGAAGGATAGCAATATGTACTTGTAAACTATAAAATAAAATGCAATAGAATAAGGTGTGCTCTCCACATTGCAATATTGGGTCATGGAGCGTTATGACATGAGTAGAGATATCGAAAGTGTTTGCAAATTTTAGTAAGGCATTGTTGGGTGTTCTTCTCTAACTTTAGGTGGAAACACAACATGGAGTACATAACATTAACTGTTTTACTACATGAAAAAACCATGGCTACAAAACAAAAGACATCAAGGAAACATTGTTTCCAAACAACAAGCTCCTCTATATGCATCCAATCAATGACGTTGCATTGTATTTGTTTGCATTGTTGTCAAGCATCTAGCTTTTAGGTTTTTGTTTCTTAAAGGCTCACAAAAGGAGTTATTCATTGTGTCATGACAAAGATAGCTTCCACCATACATAGAACTGATAGACAATCTATACACTTGCTCCGGGGTTCTGTTAGAGTCAATGGAGCTTCATGACCCAATATGGGAGGGTAGAGAGTAGGCCTTCTTCTCTTCTTTTCCATTTGAAATTTTCTATTCACTGTTGATTATTTCTTGAATGCTCTCTATATACCTTGGAATTTATCCTACTCTAAATGTGCAAAATAACTAAGAAATGTGAATAACAAAATACCAAGGACACCTCAAGATTAGCCAAAAGAGTGATAAACAATAAGGAAAATGGACAAAATAAGACACAAACGATTTCACCTTCCTTGTTGATTTCTCCTTGATTGGCCCTTGATTGGAATTGATTGTGTGCTCCTTAGATGATGGATTGAGTGACTAGAATGCAAGCTTCAATATGCAAAATGATTAACAAAGATGGTTAAATGATTGAAAAGGCTTGAGGATTCAAATGGACAGCATGTAGTTATCAAAATGCAAAGTGTTTGAGAAAGCAAATGGGTAGCATGTATTTGCTCAAATCTAATGTGTTGAGAAGGAAAATTGGTAGCATAAGGTTGCTCCAAATGAAAGTCTTCCTCAAAATGCCCTTGAGGAGGGGGTATTTATAGAGGATCTTGAATTCTCTATAGAATTCAATGGTCAAGATTGCTCCAACAAGGCCAAGATGAAGGGCTATGGTGGGTTGAGAACCCACAAGCCCTCACATCTTGACATGTGGAGGGTGAAGTGGCCAAGGGGATATGAGATGGAGATGAGGTGTCAAGAAGGTACATGAGGTGGAAAAAGGGCATGCACCTTGGGGAGTGAGGAGATTTCCACAAAAAGGGATTTCTTGTCCTCAAGTGGGAGTGAAAGGGACATTTGAGGAATTTTGGAATTCCTCAAAAATCTACATGGGAAAAGGAAAGGTGGTTGGGGATATAAATGTGAATTAAAAATTCACATTCATAGGATAATCTAGAGGATAAAAGGTGGAGCTCAAAAGGTGGGACTTGGTCACATGTGGAGATTGTGACAAGTCCAAGGTTCTAGAAGCCTTGGAAGGATGGAATGTGAATTAAAAAATCACATATAAAAGAGGGGAATCTAGGAAGAATAAAAAAGAATTAAAAATTCCTTGGAGAATGATTAGGCTTAATTAATTAGTAATTAGAGGATAATTATGGATTAATTAGGATTAAAAGCCAACTTACAAAAGTTGGAGGATGTGACACACATCTAATCAAGGATTAGGCATGTGCACATCATAATGAATTAGGAAATGGATTAGGATTAGACAGAAAATGACATGTGAGGAATTAAATAAATGTAATATTTATTTAATTTGTTGTCGAAAAAAGAGAGGATTAAGGAGGATAAGGTATTTAATTATTAATTAAATACCTTAGGGATTTAGTAGAATTAAAGATATTAATTAAATAATAGTAATATTACTTAATTAACTCAGATAAGAGGATGTTTAGGCGAAAAGTGATAAATTTGGATAAATTAAGGGTGTCAAATTTGGATGTCTACATTTTCCCCTCTTTGAGATGAATTATTCTGAAGTAGCATCATTTGTGAGAATGTCCTCTCGAACCTAGAATGGTTAAATTGGAAAAGATGCCCAGTCATCCAAAGGGTGACTAGGAAGGAAAAAATGATGAAAATTAGGGATGAGGATGCTCCCTCAAGAGGACATGCGGGTTGAAGAGAACACGTGTGTGCTCTCGAAATAGATGATGTGATGCCAAGGGAGATGAGGAGGATGATGCAAGGTCATGGGGAAGAGAGTAAGTGATATGGAAATGGATGAAGCACAAATGGATTTGAGGACAAAAGGTGATGTTGCCCCAGTCAAGGTACAAGCCAAAATGGGTTGATGATGGATGGAGGGTTGTCAATGAGGGAATTAAAGATCCCAAAACAACACGAGGATAGGGAAGGATACATCCCACTGAGTGGTATTGATGAGGGAAGGATACATCCCAAAACACCACTAAAGGATAGGAAAGAATACCTCCCGATGATGATGATGAAAGTGTTGTTGATGAGGGAAGGATACATCCCAAAACAACACCATAGGGATAGGGAATGATCTAATGGATGATGATGATGATGAGAATGATGAGGATGATGAGAATGATGAGGATGATTGGATCAAGGCTTGTAACAAGATTGAGAACAAGACCAAAGATATGATTAGATGATGAGGGCTAAATGGAATGGATGGGGGTTGGATAGAGATGTGAGATAAGGATGAATGAAATGCAATCCTAATGCAATTTGCCATCTTCGGAGCACTGATTTTTGCTATAGCATAAAACACAAGATGCCAGGGTATGAAGAACCAAGGCAAATTAGTGTCTAATGCATAAAACAAACACAACAGACAAGAAGGCTATCCCAACACCCCAAAGTCACGATGACTTTGGTCGAGCCAGGTATTGGGATAACCACAAGCACACGAGGATGCCCCAGCATAACACAAGACCTCAGGGATCTTGGTGGGTACTATGTGGGACAACCAAGAAGACAAAAATAGACATAAAAAGATCAAGATAT